>JAPEVF010000352.1:0-46281 GCA_029747585.1 Pleurotus djamor | reverse complement strand
CGAAACCGTGTGAAAGTCACAAAAAGCTGTCACAGCAGTCAGCAATTTCCCACAGACCCTGCAAAAGCCATGAAAAGCTGTGGGAGCAGCTGCGACTTTTCACAGGATCTGAAAAAGCCACCGAAAGCTGTGAAAGCAAGAACACACCTGATCAAACNTTTTGTGGAAGCTATAAAAGCATCATAAAGCTGGCTGTAAAATTAAAGTCATCTACAAAAGCATTGAAAGAACACTTTCCAACTTTCAGTACTTTGAATGACCAACACTTTTTACGTTGTAGATTTTTTATGCTCCTACTCAAAACAGGTTTTCCTGATGGGGGACCTCATCATCTCTACAGCACTGTTCCGACTCAATATAGTGGGCGCCGCCGCGGCCATCCTCTTGGGAATAGTGATGTGAAAGTTCAATCCTAAACCACGGTTCGAGCTTGAACTCTTGAGAACCGCACCGAAGTTCGGTCCAAGGTTTCGGCGAGTTGGAAATGACAAGGAAACAAGCAAGAAATGAGAACTGGACGAAGCGGAAGAGGGGGTGGCAGTGTGTGGATCACATGACGGGAAAAGGAGATCAAACCGAAACCTTCTACTAGTAAACTAGTCTCAGGAATTTCATCATCTAGCTACTCTCTTCCAGTCAGCTTGCGATCGAGGCATCGCTCCTTTCTGAGAAAACCATGTCATTCTCGACACATATCGTACACTCTTCAGCAAACGGTTCTTCCTTCATTGACCGATGCCTGCTAGTAGCTGGGTAGTAGGAATCATCATCCGTTGTGATGCAGATTTCTCACCTCGTCGCGGGATCATCCCGCGTCTGGAGACTCTGGAGCCTTCTCGAGGTGCATGCGGAGATGGGCCAGTCATCCACCTCACCTCAGTCACCTTTCAACCGTGACGGCCCTTCAATCGCGATCGCTTCCATGTCCAGTATCCTGTCCCTCATTCGATGTCGAGCGGTTCACTGGCTGATGGAAGATACTTCGGGATCATTCGCTATAAAAACCATGGCCCCAAATCTATCATTGACTTCGACATATGGCTGCACACACCTGGCAAAACTTCACCATCGATGACTATAATATTGGTCAATTCAACGCGAGCGTGCCGCTGTATTATCCACCAGGTGCATGGGCTCAAGGGGAAACTTGCGATAAATGCAAAGCGCAGCCAGATCCATTGCAAGCCTTCAATGGTACTTGGCATGACACGACCTGCCATTCCAATCACACCAACGGCCTGACGTTCTCATTTTTCGGTAGGAATCGCATTTCTGACTAGTTTAATACCTCACCAGCTCACTTTGAATGCAGGTAACGCCCTCTACGTCTACTGCATAGTATCCAACAATCTGAACGACGTCTTCATTGCGAACTCTCGCTTTGGCTTTGAGCTCGATGGCGTCCGCGTCCGTGACTATGAACATAATCCCCAAAAGGGCTCTGACCTCTTTGAATACAACACGCTTGTATACTCAGACTCCTCCTTACAAATGGGTGAACACCGATTCAATATGTTTACTCGGTGTGGCGAGTCTGAGACCCTATTGATNGCTTTTTGACTATGCCATCTACACGTACGTCAGGGCTGTCCTCTGTCCATCGTCACTCACTCACCGAGTATTTCCCCCCAAAGCGGCCACAAGCCGCAGGCTAATGCAACTACCGCACCCGGGTTGACCGTTACTAGGACAGTCTCAGCAACAGTCTCAGCAAGAACCACGTACATCGCGCGACCAACTGCCGAGATGGACGCACCTGCATCAACGTCGGTATCCCGCGCTAGACCAGAAAGCCAGCGGATCTACCGGTATCTCTCATGGACACTCGGTGCCCTTTTGGTCACTATTGCGATGTTAGTAGCGGCTTATTTCGTCTATCGTCGTTTTATCAGGAAAGCGAAACGAGAAAGTGTCAGTGCGTCGTCGGACTCGGTTGTCGAGCCAGAGACACTCAGTGAGCCGAAAATGTATCCGAAGGGGTATCTTGGGCAATAAGTTTCAATACATAGAGGACTACTTCTTTGTCGTGTTTTGGAAAATACATCGTTGATCTCCTAAGCCCCTGATATCTCCTGGCCACCACGCGCCTAAGTTCGGGTCCTGATCAACACCGGCGTTGACAACGTTCGACACCTTCTCTCAACCAAGTGCTTCCCCTTCTTCTTGTCCTTTGAAATTCAACTTGTTACAGGATTGATATTGAGAGATATGGTCTCACAACTTGACTGTGTAGCACCGATGAACCTCAGCTCGCCTATCGTTCTCAACCCGGCCGCAGCCTCCGATCCTTGTCTCATTCGAGCTCGACTACCCACCTACACCGCCAAGAACTTGAGCGAATGGGCTAAAAAGCAATCACGCCCGTGCTTCAATAGCTCATACTCGCATATCGTTCTGGCCCTATAGAATCTCCCCATCTTCTAATCCGCTGTACTTACCCCAGGAATGCCTTTGAACGTCACCATTGATGATGAATATGGGGATTTGCTGACCGGTGCATTACCAAGCTACGAGCAAGCAGATGCATGGCACCAAGGCAACAGCTGTCTTCCGTGCGCTGCGAAGCTCAACTCCAGCAAAACCTTCATGCAAACCTGGCACGACAACACCAGCAACGGAGGCAAGCTCGTCTCAATGACGTTTAATTTTACTGGTATGGCAGTCTCGCGCTCAAGGACCTCATGCCTCTCATGATTTTAACAGGCACTGCCTTATATGTATACTGTGTGATTCCCCCCCACTCCGTCGCTGGGTATTCCTTTCGGATCAATAACACGCTGGTTGGACAATACACCCGTCAGACGGACGAAATCTCTGCATACGAATATCAGACTCTGGTATTTGCGAAAACGGATCTCCCACAAGGTCACCATACCTTTCAATTCCGGAATGGCCGTGGGCCATCAATATCCTCTCTAGCCCTTTTCGATTACGCTGTGTATACGTGAGTGATTCGTCTGCAGTGGGTTGTCCCTCCCTCATGGCCAAAAACCGCTCTTAGAATGGACAACAGCATTGGGAATACAACCGAGACTGTGTCTCCCACGACGGCCACTCGGAGTGAAACCAGTAAAGGCGCTTCTCCTACACCTCTCCAGTCCAGCATTGGATACGAGAGGACCGATACCAACACTTCGTCCTCCCCCACGTCGAGCGGGAATACCCTAACTCCCTCGGGCTCGAAACCCGCTTTTCACGTCCAAGTCGCTCCACTTGTCATCGGCATCCTGATTGGCTCTGTTGCCGCCGTGTATCTGGGTTATCTATTCTTCAAACTCAAGTTCGCGAGGAGATCTGTCACGTCTCCTGCCACTGTCGAGCCGTTTCCTTTCGTGGAAAATTGGAGGGAAGTGTATGGGACAGACCCGTTGTCCCCTCCGTTGTCGGGGGCGACTCATACGAAGAGGTCATAGAGAACTTAATTTATCATCTCTTGATATTCTAGAAATGGTTTACGCTCGCCTAACGCACGTTTCTCAGATCCTTTCAAAGCTTAATATTCAACCGCGCCACCTGCACCACATGCTCTCAACTGACACCCACTTTCGACTCAGTGCCTCCGTTCCTATGTCTTTTCTCAAATTCAACTTTAAATTCGTGCCGATGAACTACTTCGTCGTTAGTGCGCTGCACAACCTAAGCTCACTCGAGGTCATCTACCCATCCACATCGGGAACTTCGACCAGCGAATAGGCTACAAGAACAGTTACCCCTTCATTCTCATTGGCTGAAACCCACACGTCCCGTTCTTGTACTCAACCTTCCCTATCTCGACTGTCCAGAGCATGCTTTTGAACTTCACCATTGATGATGAATATGGGGACTCGTTGACCAGCGCTCTACCACAGTACGAGTTCGCGAGAGCATGGCATCAAGGCAGCCATTGTCCCTCTTGTGCCACGAAACTCGATTCTAATCGAACCTTCAAGCAATCCTGGCATGACAGCACCAGCAACGGCGGAGACAAGATCTTCTCGGTGACGTTCGAATTCACCGGTAAGGAAGTCTCTGGCTCAAGGAGTTCACGCTTATAATAAATATGATAGGTGTGGCATTATATGTTTACTGCATAATCACCCACAGCTCCAACAAAACTGCCTCGTATACCTTTCGCATCAATGATACTCTGGTGGGGCAATATACCCGCCAGATTGAAAATATCACGGAACCCGAATACCAAACGTTGGTATTCTCCGAAACCGATTTACCCCAAGGCCGTCATACTTTTCAATTCCAAAATGGTGGACCGTCACTATCCTCCTTAGCTCTTTTTGATTACGCCGTTTATACGTGAGCGATTCGTCTAGCACATGTTTGAGGTCTACTCATCTCACCTTGGCTCCCAGGATGGATAATAGCAGTACAGCTGGGCTAATTCAGCCTGTGTCTGATACGTTGACTTGGAGTGGAATTGCCCACGCAGTTGCTACTGCACCCCTCTCGCCCAACGTCGGACACGGAACAGACGCAACCAATGTCGGCACTTCGTCATTCCCCGTGCCTACCACGCATAATCCGACCACCCCGACCTCACCTGCTAATTCTCACGTACAAACCGTCCCTATCGTCGTTGGAATTCTGATAGGTGCCGCTGCCGCTCTGCTTCTGAGCTACCTACTCAGATCGGCGAAACACAATTTCGCGCGGTGGTTTGCTGTTGCTCCTGAGACCATCGAGCCGTTCCCGTTTGTGGAAAACTGGAGGGAAGTCAACGGAGCAGATCCGTTATCGCCGTCACCTCCGCCCTACTCATCGAAATACGTCCCGGAGGGCCCCATTTCGAGGAGTTGAGCATCTACGGACTTGGTATAAGTCACCACATATGTACCTACTCAAGCAACCCATAATATGCAGACTCTCGATACCCTGTGTGACATCTTATCGCGTGATACATTATTGTAAGGTTGCCCAATTTTGTTTGGGTTCGAATTCTTTCTCTTTTCCCCTATACCACGTGACTCGACGCGCGTCGCGTCAACATTAATCCGTTTCAACTTCCACCTCTTTCCGCTCTCCCCCCGCATCGACATCCCTCGATCCCTACCTGAGCCTCACGCATCGCGCCCATGTTCCCCCTTCTGTATTTCCCGACACCTTTCTGGACTTCTCGGTACTCTATCTCATGCGGACATGTTTAACAAAACTTTTCGGTACTCTACCTTTTCGGCACTTTATGTGGACACCCGAAGTTTTCATCCTTATGCTCTTCTTCGTACACACATACTCCGTTGCGCTCTGCAACACCTTTTTCTATAAAATGGTGCATATTCCATAGTGAAAATAGAAAAGTTACCTTTCCCCTTCGCTTTCTCTTCTTCTTCATCAGGAAAACCCTCCCCGGGGAATTGAGCGATAATTCGTCCTAATTACATGTTTTAGCGGGAATAATCAATAATTCTTCGTAATTACGAGTAAAGCCAATTATTGATAATTCTCGTTCGTTTCCGTAGTCCCCCCCCNAAGTCGCGAAGCATCGTTATCAAGAATTATCAAGCAATTATGATATATTAGAAGTAATTAGAGGTCATTGAACCTGTGGTCGACGCGCTATTATGGGTACTTATACAAATTCCGACTGGCAACAACCAAAACAGAGAAGGAAGTCAAAAATGATATATTGTGGCAGGCAATATAGTCTAATAATCATACGAGGTGTACTACATATATACTGGGTTTCTCGAGACTCACAAGGAATTTCGCAACTTATCAAAAGATCGGTCTGGACTAGTTGTGAGTTGCAAAATACAAGCTAAGGCAGCGAAGAAAACTCACCGGGAACCGATTGCGCCCCTCAAGCCCGAACGAGAAAAGTTATAATTAAACGGAGTCGGCCAATTGTGGCCACGTACTGTGGTCTACGAATCACAGCTCAGTCACTATCAGTGGTGGGAGGAGCGGTCGGTGCTCAAGCGCTCACCTCACGGTCTGTCTAAGTCCCATTAGTAGAAAGCATTGCGAGTCGCGCATAGCGTCATAGTGGGGATGGGGAAATGCGGGTGGGGAACAAGTGGGGAACGGAAAGAAAGGTCACGGAACAGGCAGCCATTATATGTTGTCGGCGTGGGAACGGTCGAGAAAGGTCTTTGTACCGAAGTTGTTCCAGAAAGGCTCTGGCCTCCTCGATCGTCGGGATCCTGATAAAGAAGTCTACTCGCACGGTCCCGTTGTTGACAACAAGTTCAAGTCCATCCCCGACACCTTCATAGGCCTCATCATCTTATATATCCCTCTTTCTCCCTCCGCCCCTTCCCTCCATTTCCGTCCGTCGTCCAGATCGCTCTCTGAAAAACTGCAAAACCCCTTCAAACTTGCACACACAAATTTTGCACAGGCCTCAGCGCTCAGCCGTTGCCCAACCAACGACAGAATTACATAGACGATGCTCAAGCTACGGGACTCAACCACAAATGGTTTGGCTTCCTGCCATCGCCGCCTTCTTATGGAGAGTTCATCCAGCCGTTGAAGTTGTGGGGTGGTAGGAGTCGTTTTGGAACGACCTTGCCTGGATTACATCGGTGTTCAGGCCTTGGGTATCGAGATGGTGGTACGTCTTAACTGTGCTTACATATGCTTCAAATCATTCTAACACTTCTGTTGATGCATTCCAAAGGGTCCCCAATCGACGCTGTCGCACATTCCGATAGTAACTGAAGTACTGATGATCGATGAGCAGTCGGGCGTGTTCAATACTTTCTCTACGCTATGAAGAATAAAATGAGCCGTTACAAGTCTTCATGCAGACACTCGTCCGCTCTTTGACATTCTCCGCCCCAGCTACACAACGACAAGCAGCATTGACGTAGGCAATGATACCGTTTGGTTTCATCAAGGATTCTACTTTACGTCCTTCAAGAGTCTGACTATATGTACTTGTGTACGTTCTTTGTATTCGCCTTCCCCCGAGTCACTCTCCCCTCAACCCCTTCCTCCAGTGCCCAATGGAATAATGACCGTCAATTCCCACCAAGGTTATGATGTACAGCAGTTGTTCGTTATGCGTCCCCGCCATTGCTCTCCGTAAAACACACATTTTACCTCGGACCCTCATCGTTTCTTATGCATACAGAAAATAGCTAGAATTAGTTGGGCATTCCCTCGAATTATTGTACATTATTTTCTCAGTTTGGATTATCAATAATTATGTTTGGATTATCCAATTCGCGATAATTCGTGATCAATTCCCCGCGGAGGGTTTTCCTGATGTTTGTGATCTCTAAGCTCGCCGCTCGCCCTTGCTCGCCTCTGCTCTCTCATCGCGTCGTTTCGTCATCAGCCAGGTTTTCCGTGTTGCTCAAGACTATATCCTCATTGCTCGTCGCTCCCGTTTCAAGATCGTTCTATTTCTCCACTCACCTACTCACCTACTTGCACAGGCCAAGGACCGCCAGCGTGGTTAGCCGGAGGCAACCTCCTCGCATTCAACACAAGACACAACATCACAACATATACCCAATCATCTCGACTCAGGCTGCCTTGCCCACTTCGCTCTTATCATCGTGGTGACTCTATATTTCGATTGATGTCTAATCAATGATGTGCCGAATAAGTAGGACTTTAATGGCAAACTCATGGAGTACGAGAGACGTTGGATGTGAGTGCTTTATATTCTCTCTTGTGTAGTGATTGAAATCAACGTCCAATCTCCTCACAGCACATGCATCTTCAAAACTTAACCATTGGTGATGACGATGGAGGCAGTTCAACATCAGCTCACCAACGTACTATCCGCCAGGTGGTTGGACCCAGGGCAACGAATGCCGCGGATGCGCTGCCCATCCGGAGAAACAACGCGTGTGCCATGGTACATGGCACGATTCCACGTGTTAAACTGGTAAAGACCGCGTCACATCGTTCTCGTTCAGAGGTAAGATCATCCCCAGCATGACTCGATCACTCGTACGCGACGACATGTTTTCAAACTCGACACTCACCGAAGCCGTCAAATAGACAAGATTATCATCAACCAATATTCTTTGACTACTCATCTTCCAGGGTACTCCTCCCCCAAACTCATAGAGTCAAACTTGCTGCTCGAGCCAATCCTGACAAAGCTCATCGGAGGCTTGTGTAGAGCTATGGCCGCCTGTCGTCGACCACGATACAGGTTGTCACAGTGCTATGGGAAGACAACCTTCTGCTGTTCCTACGTGCAGGGTATCTACCAAACAATGGATCCTCCCAAGCACCTGAGATGGCAGGGTGCCACATTCCAAGTTGGCTTTACGACCACGGCGTCTTCTTGATGTTGCCTCTCTCATACCACCAGTCCATGCTTTTGAGAAATTCTCTCCCATCCTGCTCGGTGATGGCACCGCGCCTTATATTTGCCTCGTACTCAGTTTTTACCATCCACCGGATCCAGTAACGTCTCTGCCCAAGACTTAGGCTGAATGATCTACGACAGAAGATGACGACTTACAAATTCTTCAGGCGTGTAGGTGACACCTGCTTCATCTTCACCCCATACGACAACATCGTTACCGCGGATGTACCGTCTCCCATCCCATTTCATCTTGACGGCAATCCCCCTACACCGTATGGTCAAAACACTGGCTAGCGAAACACCGGACCCAGGCTACTCGCCAGTCAAGCAGATGACCTCGCATTGGCATGTCATGCTTCATCGTATAGTGAACGTTCGCTAGGTGCGCGTCTCTATGTGCAGAAGTTTGAGAAGTGCCCCGATGTTCGGAAATCAGTCAATTGGACAAACCGATGCTCCACGCCGTACTTCTTGACCATGACTTCGATTTCGTCCACAGCAAGGTGGCAAGCTGCTTTGACGAGTGTCTGGAAGGACACACTGAAAGGATGTTGGCGATATAGCGGTGTTTTCCACAAGGCCATGCCTTGTGCTCGTTTCATCATGAACCACCCAGTAAACATCTCTGGCTCGGGCGCAATAAGCTGGCTGGTTAGCTTGAGGTTTCGAACTTCAAATGCAATCATGAGTAAGTACTGCTCATCCTTACTGTCATCTTTCGGCTTGAAAGGCTGGCCTGACTTGATAATTTGATAGATCTCCAGAAATCGCCAGCGATGTTCCGCCGTCCACTCCTCCATGACTTTAATCACAGCATCAGGCTTGTCTTTCGAGTCATAGGCCTTGGAAAATTTGCCCTTTCCCAATAATCGGCCTAGAGGAGGCAGTCCGTCTTCCAAAAGCGATTGGTCAGCAACAGAATGACGAGAATAACTTGATGCCCCTCACAGAACGGGGTCGCATACGGATCGGCCTGGGGTTCTGACAGGGTCGTACGTTGTCCGATCATCGCTTCCTGATACGTTGACCAGTCCAAACCTCTCTTCCTATCGACCAACTTGACGATCACACCTAGCATCGCGACATGGTATGTAGTCAGAATTCGATCAAGTTCTCAATCGACTCAAACCTGTTCACCAAGTTCTTTCTGGATCTCCGTGCTCCATGAGTCGGTGTCGAAGAACAGCTTTCGAACCACCGCTTCAATATCAGTAACGTTTTCCCTTCTTGAACGCCAAACCCCATACCATCTCTGCAAATGGAGCACCGGACCAGGCCTGTATCTTCCTGAAGGCACTTGCTTTCGCGACTTCAAGCACCACATCATTGTAAGGAATGAATTCATATCATTTGAACAACGACGTACCATTTGGACCCAGAATTTCGTTATAGGACACCATCTCAATAATTGGTCTGGCTTGGCCGTCCGCACCCCTCGCTTTAAAATACCACAGCGCCCGATTGCAACTGGACGGATTTGTGTGTCAACTTAAACACTTATTTTAGGTGTTCGTCATTGGAAACTTACAGTGCTGCACTCGGGTGCTTCGTCACGATCGCAACCTTGATCCCTCGCTTTAGGATATCATGAACGATGCTCGGCACTTCGACAAAAAGTTTGACATGACTATTTGGATTGCTGATACCAATTCAAGTCAGATCATGGCCAATTTAAAAGGTGTTGAACAAGACACCACTTTCTATCCTTTACAATTAGCTCGCCCTCTTGTACAAGGTTATCTTCGACTCTGAGAGCTGCGCTACGATGCCTTTTGATAGCTGATTCGTCCAATACCCCGCTCCAGAGGACACCACTATGAGGTGATTAAGTTAATCAAGGAGACAGAGTGTGTGTTCGGAACAACGTACTCGACTTCGAATGCAATGACTTTAGTGCTAGGCATGAGGAGAGAGCGCAGGTGGGTGTGAGCAAGTTCTAGTGTGGATGTGCCTTGGTGAGCTCTCTAATCTGCCGGAGAACCAGACGCTGACCTTTGACGTGAGATATGCAGTAACGCAACCCATACTATCCTTGCATCAGCGCTACGGGGGCGATGTTTACAGCATCTCCATACTTACGGCGTGAACATGTTTGGGGTGCCCTGCTCTCATCTATGATCTGACGCGAAGGTCCGCAGCATACTTCCTGGATCCTGCCACTGTGGCGCCGCATCAAATCAGTCTTCTTGGACTCGGAAACCAAGGGTTGACCCATCCTAATCCAAGTTTTTGTTTGGTTCTCCGCGATAGGATGATTGTTCATGCGGTAGATCTTCCCCTACTTGTGAGTGTCATCCACAATGGGGAATGCCCTACATCTTTGCGCCGCACTAACACAGGCTATGGCCGCAGCCACATACCATTATATTTTCTCAGAGACTCTTGGGTTCACGAAAGCTACCACCATGTTCGAGCAGAGATATCTCTAACAAAAGTTACTTGGAATTCTCATAACGAGGCGACGTCACATGGTTTATCGACTGCGAGTTAACGATGTCATCACGGTTGGAACTCATATTGTTCGCCGTACTTGTAGACTTCTGTAGCATTCTCCGGCGTGGTGGTGATGTTCCAAGCCTGTAACTTCTTTTCGTAATGAAGATGAACTCCATTCCGAATATCCGCATTCACCTCGGCGTCCGACATCCGTATGGCGAGCAGTTGTGCCTCCTGGATCTGGGGATACACAACCATTTCATTCCAGCGCTTGCGATTGGGGACAGGAAAACGAGGGGTTCCACGTTTCTGTGCGAAGTTGTCCATGTTGGGATGCCGAGCGAACAGGACGTATGGCTTTTTTACACCCCAAGATGCAATCAAGCGATCGCGATCTTCCTGACTCCAAGCCACATTGAAAGCGGAGGCGTCAACGTTTGTCTTGGGGGTCGTCTCATCGGGAACCCAAATCTAATAGAGGGAGTCAGTCTCAAGGATGTACGGCCGTGTATAGCAACGGGGATAGAGACCTTGCTCAAGCTGTCCCAGATAGCACCATCCCGAGCATAGATTTTACAAACAATGGTTTGGGCAGATTGTCCCCCAAAGGCGTATTTAATCCATTCTTGGAAGTACTTTGCGCTGGGAAGGTTCAACATAATGCACGGATTAACCAAAATACTAACCAATACTTACATAGCGGGGTTGTCAGCGACGTAAACAGCGAAACCATAGCGAGCGGCTTCCTTCCGGTCGTGACGTCTCCACCCTTGCTCCAGAAGCTTGATGGAACCGATGTCCATGCCGGAATATCCAATAAATTTCGGTTGAGAATAACTGGAAAGGCTAAGCCCTAAGAAGGGCGATATGATGCGCTGGTTACGGCGCCACATCTCTATGCCTTGTTGGTAGTTGTCCCAAGTCAAGCCTTTTTGGTCCCTCGAAACTTGGAATGTGACGCCTGGGAGATGTGCGTCTCGCTGAGTGCGTCATCTGGGTAAGGTAGCCTACTTGCCTATCATCATCTCTACCGTATTATTCGTCGCTTCATCATCGAATAAAATCTGGGTACGGAGAGTGAGTCAAGAAGAAGATAAATGGATGAAAGAGTCTGATGACTGACCATATCAGAATAATTGAGGCTAGTATCATATGATTGAATCTTTCTGAAATGCTCAACCTTGTCGGCTATGACAGCGAGTTATGAGTGAGGGATCCGAAGCCGGAGCAAGACTTACTATCATAGACTTCATCATATGTGACCAGGTCGATGAGCGGCTTGTAGTCAGACTTGGCAGCCGATTATGCCCCCACCTTGGCTAATTATGCGGCAGGACCTAAATGGTCTGAAGGGGCATACCGCATGGTGAGGTGCGGACTAGCCAGCAAGGGAAAGTCGTCACAGAGGGGGTAAGCCTCACCATTGACGACATCGAGGGCCTCATCGAGGACTTCAGCATAACCTCACTCGAGAACATCCATGAGGGCGTTGACCGCATAGACGACCTCATCGGCACGGACGCACACAGACATTTTCATGTTGAGGAACTCATTGAACACCTCATGTATCTGTCAGAACTCGGCATCAGGCTCCACCGAGTTTATCTAATCTCAGTCCATTTTGTTCGAAATCTCAGCTCCTTTTTGTCCGAACATCTGTGTATCTCCAGGAAAACTTTTTCTTTCCGAGTGTCTAAAATGTCTTATGAAAAGCATGTCCAAGAAATTCTATATTTTCACAAGCCATTTACAGGAGGGGAGAGCCATTGCAGAAGATCACTGTCTACTTTGGCGACGACCTAGATCCATGCTACGATCGTCGACTACTGGAAAGTCGTAAACATACGAAGCTGAATTCGGACGGGCTGGCTGGTGGGCGCCGTACATCAAGTGGTGATTAGGGTAGGACTGGGCTGGGACCTGTGGGTTGAACCCAATGCCTGGAGGGTAAGGGGAGTACGCATGGGACTGATCTGGGTGCGGTCCCGGAGCAGCAATCATGGTACGGTGATTCGACTCGTGACGTCCAATCGATGGAGGGTTAAGTCTCTGAGGAGGTTGAAGTCCTGAAGCAATGGTGGTACGGTTGTTGCCATAGCTATGACCCTGTGATGGGAACCCTACGCTAGGGCGTGATGGGGGGTGATAAGTGGGAGGGTGATGGGCGTGTCTTTCAGGATGTTGCTGACGATCGGGATGCTTGCTTGGGGTCGAAGCTGATGGATGGAGCGCGTGGTTGGAGAACTGGTAAGCGGATTGATGATGGCGAGGACCTGACATGGTCTGCCCGGGCTCATGCGTACCGACAGGAGGTACCTGCCGTTGGGGAAGACGTTGGGTCTCTGTAGGATCTGTAGGACACTATTTATCACATATTCACGTTTATATTATTCACGGACGTACCTGCAATATGCACCCGCGGGCGCTTCTCCGCATGGACTCCGTTCTTGGGGCTCTGGGGGCCATGGACAAGGGAACGTTCATCGGGTTCTTTTCTCTTCGGAGGTCGAGGCATGGATTGTGATAAGAGTTGCGAACATGCGATGGTGTTCTCACCTCCTCCAGACTGAGAGGGGGCTTCCCCTTGGGCGGATGGCGCTATATCTACGCGATCGTGTTAGCTTTTGTGACTAGGCTTGACGTTGGAGACGCTCTCACCCGCTCTGATGTTGGTCATGTTATCACCCCCTCTATCGGCGACTTCTTTCTTGGCTATGGGCCGAGGCTTCGGACGCTCCTTCTTTGCTGGTGGAAGCTTTGGTGGTGGGAGGGACGTTCCTACATGTCCGTGTTAGATCTGATGGATGGGTGCGTATGAAACGGCGGACTAACCCCCTTCTTCACCGACGATTCGTTCCTTTCTTTTCGCCGGACGATCCGTCGAGGCCTTGAATTCTTCCTCCAACATCGCTTCATGTGAGTACACGTCAGCTTCAGCTTATGCTTTGGGTGTAGAAGAGACATAGATCGCACCTGCTTTGCGCTTGGATGACTGTCGATTTGCCCTGTATTCTTCATCTGGGTAGTCAAGGCCATCGTCATTGAAGCCTGAAGAGTCCGAGAGAGGATCGAAGATCGCGGGCTTGGTGAACACTTCCTCTTCGTCCTCGTCGTCGCTGGCGAGGCGAGACTTAGCCTTCCCTTTCCCTTTCCAATTACTCTCTCGCGTCGAAGTTACATCATCGTGATCGTCTTCGTTGTCATCGCTGAGGTTAGTCTTGGTCTTGGTCTTGGTCTTGGTCTTGGTCTTAGTCTTAGTCTTGGTCTTGGTGTTCGTGTTCGTCTTTGCCTTTGCCTTTGCCTTTGCCTCCGCCTTTGCCTTTGCCTCCGCCTTTGCCTTTGCCCTCCCTCTGTCCTTTCGCCGGTTTCTCGCCCGTGTCGGAACTTCTTCTTCTTCATCTTCTTCTTCATCATCGTCATCGTCATCATCGTCATCTTCATCGTCACTGAGCTGAGGCTTAGCCTTCCCTTTCCCTTTCCCCGCTCGCCGAACTTTCTCTCGTGACAAAGCTTCATCATCATCATCATCATCGTCATCATCTCCCGCATCCTCTCCATTGTTCCCATAATCTGAGTCGTCTTCACTGTCTTCACTGCTACTGGTAGAGTCATCTCCACTTCCTGTAGCCTTGCCCTTGGTGCTTCCACGGGCAGTACGCTTGGGACGGGATGGATGCAGTACGTTCTTCTCAGCGGCGGTCGTTTTGGATTTAGAAGGGGCTTTCAGTCCAGGCGTCGGTTCTCTCTTCTCATTGGTGGTAATGTGAGCCTTCGAACTAGTTTTCCGCTCAATAGATTGTCCGTCGCGAGATTCGAGTTGGCCATCTACGTAGGTCCACATTGGGTCGGGCTCCAGGTAGTCATCACCGCTGTCTGCGTCGTGGTCAGGGCGTCTGGGAGGTCCCATGCGTACTTGCCACAGTGTATCCTTGGTTGCAAATAGGCATTTGGCATGGGCGTGAGGAGAGCGAGGGCTGGGATTGTACCCGACGATGACTGGGACCTTCCCACGGCGGAGGGCTACGTAAGACTGAGTTATTGGGATCGAAACACACAGTGGGGAACATACCGTTTAGGTGCTCAGCAGGGCATGGTTTAAAGATAATACCCCGGTCTAAGTTGTTAGGTGGGAGGTGCCACATGAGGATCTTGCAGACATTTTTGGGGCAACCGCGGTATCCTCGTCTACCCGCCTTGGCGTCGAAGCCGGGCCAGGGGATCGCGTCGGGCCAGTTGGAGATATAAAACCCGCGGTGGAGAAGTTCCTGGATGATTCTGAACCAAGGAAATTGTTTGTCGAATGTAATGCCAACGGCATTGGCTCGTATTATTAGTTGGTCTTTAATGAATTCTCGATGCTCCTCCAAAGGTCTCGTCCATTCAACCTCAAAAGTATCCGCGACCCACCAGCTTTTGGGGTCCTCGGGGGGGGTATGGTGGCGAATGGTAAGGAAACGTGCGCGGAATGGGTACGGGATCTGATTGAGCTCTGACAGATCGAGATGGGCCAGCTCCAGCCGTTGACCGAGATGGGCCAGCTCCATCCGTTGACCAAGATGGGACAGCTCCATCTGAATCAGGTCCTCCGGAGGCGTTGTTGCTGTAAATTATGATTAGCCCAGCCTGAGGCATGTTCATTCTAGGGTGTCATACCAAATAAACCCATGGTAGCGTGCCATCAGAATGGTTTCCGAGAGTCCAAGCTTCTTCTCGATGAACTACAGCTTTGACATGAGCTCGAGTGATTCGGAGGATGCAAATAAGGATTGGAGCACTCACTCCTTTGGCTCTCCGCGTATCATGAAAACGAAGGAGGTTGCCATCCTGGTTGGCATTCGAGCCTGCAACAATGAAAAAGGTTTCGAACTCATGATTCTCAGCATTCCAGTCAGCAGTGTTCACCATACTCGTCACAAGTTTGTTGAAGAGTTGCTTCCGCTGTCGGATCGATGAATCAGAGCTTTGCACACTGCGGGCTTCATGGAGGTAAGCGGCTGCATCGTCCTGAAACCGAATTAGGAAGTTGTCATACAACTCCTTCGTCGTAGGTGTCTTCTTAAGCAAAGCTCTCATCTTTTTCTTCTCGGCCTGGTCTGTTTCCCGTGCGATGGCGTCGGTTACTATTATGAGTGGGTCAGAGATGAATGGGTGGATGTAGTTCAGCGCTCACTGACGGTATGTGCGGTACTCTGTGATTTCGCCCTGGAGTACGGGCGCAGGTTTGACATAACGTTGGTAATCGTTCCACAAGCTAGCCTTCGGGACCGCTCTTCGATGGTTCTGAGACCATGTGTGTAAGATTGTTTCTGGTGCAATATTTGTGATATGACCACAGTGGCGGAGGACCTCTTCGAGGAAGTTTGCAACCGTATTGAGCATGTCTGAAACGACGTTGAGCCTTCGTCCCCGCTTTACTTGTGGTGCCGACTTGGGAAGGGATTGAGTAAGAATGGAATTGATGATTTCGGCTTGCAACGCAGTCGGGTCTATCTCGTCGGTTGCAACTTTGAAATCGGAGTGTTGAGCATCGGTGGGAGGAAGGTTGTTGACATCCGCGTAAGCCTGATCCATCTCCTTGTATGTTTCCGCCATCCCCCCGTACTCCTCACCCACCCCACCGAGCTCCTCTTCAGGCCCATACTCGTGCTCAGCGTGCTGATCCGTCTCTGTGAGCTGTTCCGCCATCCTCTCATACCCATGTTCATACACTACCGTTCCCTCAATGCCATCCTTGCATCCAGCCGCCTCTTGGTCCTCATCATCGGAATCAATTACCCCGTCATGCATCCCCTGGGAGGAGTTCTTAGGAGTACTGGATGCAAACGGCTCTGGGGTCGAGAAGGGATCCTCCTCGGCGACATGCGGAGGCATGGTGAAGGTCGGTGCCGCAAAGGAAGAGTCGGGGGAGGTGAACGCACCGTGCACGGGAGGGGGAATGACTATGGTGGAAGTGTCGATCGCCTCAGGTACTGTACGTGGGGCGGCAATAGTGAAGGGGTCTGCTTCCACGGTGATATGCAATGGTACAGTGCGTGTCCTAGTTTGAGCGACTACATTCAAATCCAGGAAGGGAGGCGATGTCGTAGGTGAAACGGCGGCAGATTGTGGTGGGGATGTTGGAGGGGAGCTACCAAGAGCTATAACACAATCAGCGTTCTCAACAAGCACATATATCAGGGAGTCCCACCATTCTTGCTCAGCAATTCCGAGGAAGGGACGGCGGCTCTATCGGAGGTTGCGTCGTTCTGCGTATGGGGAATTTCGGGGTGGGGGTTAGGAGATGGAGGGTGGATAGGTGTAGTGAGCGAGGTGGCGGCCTGATGATCGTCACGCGTTGTCGCCTTTTTTTTNCTTGGTCCGTTTATGGCTGAGTTCTACTTGAGGCATAACAGATGGTAACGGCACCGTTGTAGCGAGTGAGGTGGGAGTCTGATCATCGTCACGCATCAACGTCTTCGTTTTGTTCGTCCGCTTAGGGTTGACTTTAGGCTGAGGAGTAGGCGATGGAGGGTTGCCTGCCATAGCGAGTCGCCGGCTTCGTTGTTGGGAAGAAAGCCCGCCGCCTTTGGGGGTTGCAACTATTCGCGTGCGTAGCTTTGTTTCCAGGACGTTTTGAGGGTCTATCCCTTCATCACGGCCGTGTCCTCCTCCCTCTTGGAGGCTTCGCATGGCCACGCCGTAGAAAGGCTATGTCGAGACGTGTCGAGACGCGTAGACGCTAGTGACGATAGTGAAATAAAAGAGGCCACCGAGGAGAGAAGTACAAGGAGAAACAGAATGGGCAGCGAGGAAGGTAGTGCAAGAAAGAAAATTGAAGGGCTAGGGTTTGGTGTCGACTTCAATGAGTGTAGTATTGGGATTCGTATACAAAGGAAAAGGACTTTCCACTTGCGAGGCGCATGGAGAGCTGCAAGGGGTATTATTCGGGAGGCTATTGGCATGAGGTGGTGTGCTGATCGCGACGATTTAATGTGAGTGAGGGCATTTTGGATGATTCCTTCGGACTCTTCCCGACCATTGCACTGCGTCTAGCGACAAAGAGATATCTGAGCCACGCGATGATCCGGAGGAAGTACATGTCGGTGACAGGAAAGGAATTTGGGAAGGTCCCGACGATCTTGGAAGGTCCCGACGATCTTTGGTCTTGCCCACGTGTTTTCGCACGGCGCTGTGTTCGGTTTCTTCCCGAACCTAATGGGTTCTATCTAGCAACGAAGAAGCATCTGCGCCTACATGTGAGCTGCACGAAGTATCTTCTGGCGTGAAATCAACGCCAGTGATGCACAAACGTACGACCCGCTGGCATCCTCCGACCCTTCCCGACCCTAGTGAACCAGTGAGTAACTGGATGTGGGTTCTGGTACCAACGATCTTGGAACCCCTTCGCTGACCCTTTCGCTCATTCGCAGGCCGTCCTCGGGTCATCCTCCTTATTGTGATGACTCGCCTTCGTCTTCGTCGCGAGGACCAACCATACATTCGCGGCTCTGGAGCACTGTACACAACACCCAAGGGAGTTCGAGCCCGCCGCTCGGATAACGTGAAGTATGTACGGATTCTCGATCCAGCATCTGTGCAGGCTAGTTTGCAGAAAATGGCAGCGATGTCGGCAAAGGCCTCAGCTCGCCATGGACCTGCTCAGCCTCAAGCTGAAGATGGTGCAGAGGGCTCCGATGCAATGGATATCACCGAACTCGATACTGGCAGAATTGACATGGTCGGACCAGAAGGAGGGTACGACTTGGAGGATATGGTCGGACCAGTGCCTTCTCCATGTTCCTCCCCCATTCCCACTGCGCCTTATCCAGCTCCAGACACCTCCCATAAGAGAGCCGATGCTGCGGAGCGGCTCTGTGCTAGCTGGAAGCTTCTCATCCCACAACTCATTGCACCATTGCTTGCCTTCCAAGAGGAACATATAGGAAAGCCTGTCCCTTTTCCTCCGCAATTGATACGAAGCCCTACATGTCAAAAGGGATGCCTTCAACAACATTCTCTCACTATCACGGCTCTCATCTACGACCGTAACGCCCTTCCTTTCCTTCTTGCCTTCCCATTATCCCTTACCAACGCTTATCCAGATTACAAAAAGGTGGAGGTGATTGCCTGTGCTTGCCATAACCTGTTGCCATTACTTGTTCAGCATGGGTTGTTTCCCTGCTCTCCTGTGCGACCGAATCTCGCTGTCTCCGTCCAGTTGCTCGAGTTTCGCAAATCTCTCTTTGAGAAATCGTTGGAATCCGTCAATGCGTTCGTCGGTGGCCTCAATACTTTCTATCTTCGCAGAGGATATACCCTCTCCGATCCCAAGGTCCTTCCAATTCACTATGCCTGTGTCATGTGGAGGCTACAGAGAAAGTGTGACTGTCAACGCTAGTCAAGCGTCCAGGTACCCAGAGCAGTTTGCATACCATGCTCCTGGCAAGTACCAGATGTCGAGAAATGTCAAGTTTTTCAAGAGAGGCAATGAGCACTCAAGGCAGAAACGAACTGCCCATTGTCCAGCGCGACTGGGGTGGGGGTAGAAGTATATGGAGCGGACAAGGTCTACCCTGTCTCCCTTGATCTTGGAGAGGTTAACACCATCGTCGATGCGGAGATGTTGGTAGAGATGCTTGACACCATGGCCATAGCACCATCTACAGGTCTTGATGAAAAGGAGCTGCTCCTTGGTGGTGAGTGAGTCCATAACTAGGTGGATAAGTTCATTTGGTAAAGTGAACAACTTTGATTGGCCTGCCATGATTGTCGCGACTCGGATGGGAAGGAGACCCTAGACAATTTCGTGTGCACGATGCCACGACCAAAGTCGGACTTTTTGTCGGAGATTCCAAAAGGTGTCTGAGCTTGAATCGGGCCGCGTCATCATTGAGCCCTTCTCGACCGTTCCTGGTTCCAACGTCGATTGAAGAGTGAGTGGATGTAAAAGAGACTCTGGCTACCTAGCGTAGCTGCGTAAATAACCTATCTAATTGCTATATATTCCTCAACTATCTTTTCCAATAGCACGAGCCCGCTTGCCATCCCAACCTCTTTCTGATAAAAGTCCACTTGACCCAGGCGTGCTACGAGAACTACGATGTAGTACCGTGGAAAGCTACGATGAATTGGTGCTCTTTTAGCGGGCCAGAACCATGCTCCTTCCACCATTGTCGCTGTAATAATGGACGGATCAGGAATGAGTCGAGAAGGAGCAGGAGATACATACACGTTTGGCGCGGTCAGCCTCGATCGTCAGTGACGTCCTCCATTCTTCCACGCTGGGCAATACAAGGCTGTATCGGGGCAGACTGAGGTATGTTACCGCATGGGCCTGCAATATCTGAATGCGGAAATGAGGGACGCCACTCGTCATGATTTGTAGGACTTGGTGGCTTACTCGTTTCACCTTTTTGAGTCGGAGGGCATCCTGGGGATCATCCATTACAGGAAATCGGTCGAGCATGACCAAGAAGGCCGCTTCCCAAAACTCACTCAACTCTTGAGCACGTGTCTGCTGACCAGAAAGGTCGACTTTGCGGAGATATGGAAGGATGTATCGGGCAAAGCATTGGCGACTCGCTTCATACTCGTCTTCCATGTCGGAGTGGGTGCAGAATGGCGGAATGGCTGCGTAGTTTTAATAGCTACGAGGCATATCGCTGATAAACAATCGGCAGTAAACACGCTCCGGGCAACGCGTTTCCGCTATGCCCCACCCGTTGGCGTGGATCACATCTGAATGACAACGACGATCTTTTCATGGTCAACGTAGGCTGATGGGCGTAGGCAAAATGGGATGTAGTGGTCAGATTCTTGGCGACATCAGGCGCAGGCAATCCGAACAGGCATCACTGCGCTTCCAAGAAGCATACCGCAGCTCAATCAATCATGCAAACTCAAGCCTCAAGGCCAAATACGTTCATTGGTGTCCTTGGGAGCATTCCGACCGCGGATGTGACCATCGGTGGCGATTCTTTCACACCATGGCCGCCACTTTTACTCCCCATAATTTGCAGAGCGTAGAAAATGCATGAATGGGATTAGTACATCCACGCGTGAACACATTGATAACCAGTCTCAGCGAAAGCGACCCTATACTGGTGCATGCGGGGTTCACCAACTCCACGTTGCAACCACATGTCACGCTGACCAGGCAATCAGAAAATCTCATTGAGGTGGGAGAGGAGTAGAGACCAAGTAGAGACCTACGCGTCGTTCACGGTCCGCTTCAATGGTCATGTAATCCCGCCAGTTCCCCTCACAAGGCCCAATGTGCTCAAAGCGATCTTGGATGAGGCACCACGATGCGTTCGCCGCAAATTCCTGGTGAGGCAAAAGCAAGTCAGCCAAGAGGGATGACTTCGACGACGGTTGGCTTACGCGTTCCACTGTAAGTCTAATTGCTGACTGCTGACGGGCGTCACGGCGTCTTGGAAGTGGGAAGCGATCAAGCATACATGCCACCGCAGCCTCAAAAAAGGCTCGAATCTCACGACGCGACTCAGTAGTCCCAACTTCGTAGGCGTCATGTGCATTCCGTAGGTATGGGATGATATAAATCGCAAAATTTAGTCGGTTTTGTCTGTCCCTGTCGTGGTATCGACACCGTTGTGATTGAGGGAGAGGAGTCGGTCTGGTCGTTGACATCGAATATCTGATGAGCGGATGTGGCTGGTTACTTCCTGGTATGTAGTTTGGGAAAACCCGCATTGGTTCGCACCCCTCTCTCTCTTCTCCTAAGTGAACATCACGACTAGGATTACCGTCATAGGCTGGTCTCTCGATTCCTTTTATGGATGTCCCACAATCGTCATCATTTCCACAGATGGTATCCCTGTAAATTATCCAGAGCTGTCGGGAAGCATCCGAGTGTGGCGTTCGAGCGCGGCATGCCGTGAGTCTTTCGAAGCCACGCGTAGGAGAACAGGTGAGAACTCTATGGAGGAACCGAAATGGACCAATGATCTCTTTTCGTGTTTTCCCTGTATCTAGTCAACGGCAAACGGTGGCATCGACCAAACCAAAAAAAGAAGCGTGTAAGGCTAAAAGCAGAAAAGAAGGAGAAGTGCAGCGGCTAGTACCAGGAATCCGTGGGATCCAGGAAGAAAGGAGATGAGTCCGCGGTCCGCCGCAGAACTCTTCGATTGAAAGTAAGAGTTAGTACGGCACAAAGATTAAGGATGTGGGTCAAATGTGGGTGATAGCAAGGCAAAAAGGGCATGATGGATCCGATCGGAACAGCACGGCGACAGTGCGCAGGAAGCAGAAAACGGCTTGAACAGAAGGACGCTATGTACGCCAAGCAAACACAGGCCGTAAATGGGGACATAAATGGATGGCAGATCGCACCAAGAACCCGTTCGTGAACGGGAAAGATCATGCCACTAACGTGAGCAYAGGGAACCCATCGATTGGAACAGCACTGNGANAGACAGCAGAAGACACACAAGGGAGTGATTCGGCGCGTCCCCTTCCTGATGAAGTCGCTCGAATGGAAATGCCTGGGCTCTGGCAAAATAAGACTTGAACAAAACTATTCTACCGATTATTGAACGTCCATGCTAAAGCCATTTAAGAGCCATACTCGTTCGCCCACCTAGTATAACACAGAACCCACTCAACCAAGTAAGGAGTCAAAGACATGAACGCGTGAGTCCTCCTCTGACGTCCAAGCCGATATTCGATGCCCTGACTTTGACAACTTGTAGGCTCGCCCAACGCAATTTTGCCGTTGAAATCCCTGGCAAATTGGGTTTATATTTCAGCAACCCCACTGGCTTTTTGAATATGATGTACGCAACTAGCTCGATGGTTGGAGGGGCCTTTGCTACGGCAGTAATCCGTGGCAGTGACATTCAGGCCACTTCGACTGTCCTTGAGGTTTTCATTGATCATAGACGGATTTCAACAATGGATGCTTGGCTGACTCGATCACATTTCATTGCGGACCATCAGCTCATCACCCCGCCTGGGGCCTCCGTGATTAGCCAGCGCGCCATTGGCGCACGAGTTCAAAACTATGGTACGTTGGCACATTAACTTCAGAGGCACTTTTCGTTTCATGATACTTTCTCTACTAGAAATCCCTGCTGCCATGGACCTGTCCAACAACCCGCTGACTCTGGGGGTTGTGACCTACAAAGGTCCCAACAACCGGTTCGTCAGATTAGCTTTCGTGGTGGTCACGGATGTTACATCCATGATCTTCACTATGCCTCATTGTGAGCATTATCATATGGTCTTATCAATTCCCAACTGATGTCATCATAGCTGGTTTAATGAATTTCTTTACCGCCGGCTGGATCATGTCCCTTTTCCCCGAACTGACTATGTCAGGACGGGCATTGAAGTTTCATCCGGGACTCTCCCCCGATGTCCGTCAATGGGAAGAACGTGGTTGGATTATCACCACCACCATCCCAGACGGTCAGTTTGAGGTCTGGCACACCCTCCAAAATGATCCAAGGGCTTTTCGACAAGCACTTGGGCTATTTGGCACGGAACAGGCGAACAAATTCGCAGAAAGATTGTCCCCGCGACAATGGAGACTTACCATCGACCCTCCCATTAGGTTGCTCATTGTAGAGGTGGCTTGATGCAGCCCTTTTTCATTGCACCTGCCGTATCTATCTTGTTTTGTCTCTTTGTCTTCGGCTCGCCAGCCTGTGTGGTGTCTACGCGTTCCCCCATTCATGTCCTCAGTCGTACTTACCTCCCACTCTCTGTACTATGTTGAATTAGCAAATTTACCAAGCCCGATATGTTTACCGAACACACAACTATGCTCCCCGAGTGACTGAGTCGATCAGTGACTCCTTCTCGCGCCATCACTAAGGTGAGCACTTATTTCTATATGTCTTCCATACTTGATAGTTACGCGCGTCGTAGCTATATTGTGCATCTTACAGGTATAAATACAATACAAGCGATTTCTCGCCCTGTTAAATGGTCGCGTTGGCTTACCACAACATAACACCTCAGCGTCAAGAGGACGGCGCATGCCCAGAATAGCTTCACGGAATGTTTTAGGCTGATCGTGGTCAGGCACATCCGTGATAAGCACGGGTTGGGCGTTGAGATGAATGTCCAATCCACGAAACGAAAGGCGTTGATAGGCTTTGTAGCTCAAAGCTTGAATCACCTTCGTTGTGCTTCTTCAAGATCTTCGCAATGTGCAACTCAAGGTTCGGTGCACCGTCGTTCATCAGGCAGGCGATCATTCTTTTTTGAGTGGCATGATGCATGAGGTGCATACATCAAACGATCGTCGGTCCCAAAAGTCTGGGCTACATCCACAGATCAAATTCAAACGCGATTCCATCGTGTTGCCGCTTCCTGAAGAGCTGAACAGGGAGAAAAGGAGGCGGGAAGGGAGCATGTGAGAGGGGTCAAGAAGGCGGGTCCTATTTCGCTTGCGACCCTATCATCTCAGAGAGGATTGCGGTCTAGTCCCGCATCCCCGTGCGCAGGTCAAAGATATTGTCTCAGATGTCACAAAAAATTCACTCGAAGATGATCGGTGAAGCATGGAAGGGAACTCGAATTTGAACAAGGACACAAGTTTAACTTACTAGGACCTACGCGACCTACGAATGACTGCAGCATAGCCGCTGTCAATGGCATCGTCTAGTTCATACACAGCCGACTCGTAGCTGACAGACTCCCTCCAAAGATTGTGCGGGACGCTCATCACCAAAGGACGTGCTTCAGACCTAAGAGCGAATTCAGATAACGGAGACCATGGAGGAATGGCGAAAAAAGAACACACCACCAACGAAATATGCCGACGTCGATACCACGTATGACCAGATAGTATGTGCCTAGAGGTCTTGCTTCTGGCACGATATAACCATAGCCCGGTGCAATCCGCCAGATACCAACGTAACACTCAGGAGGAGAGTCAGTGTGGAAGGCCAGTCCTCGCAAAAATGAGTGTGAATCCCCAGCCGCGCCCATCTCCTCTTCGTCGTCATCAATTTCTATCACGTCGGGGGGCTGCTCAACTGATGTAGAAGGGAGTAGGCTAGTCGAGGGCCGTGGAGTTGAGGGTTCTAGAAATATTCGACCTATAGTGGAGGAAGGCGTGCTCGAGGAGGGTGTGCCTCCGGAAAGGCTCGAGTTGCTGCTATCGGGTATCTGCAGAAAAGCACACTCTGTTAATCGAAAGTTGATTCCCGTTGAAATGCGATGCCCACATATCTGGATTCATGCTCCATTGCATCTGCAATGGCATAGAATGCATCGCCGAACGCACGGGCGCAAGTGGGGTCGAGAGCTGCCCTTGAAAGTAGCCGGGTGAGCTCTGAATGAGCCGCACAACGTACAGTAAGTAACGAGGTAGGTGTGAAGCTGAGTGGGAGGGCGAACCGTGGGCAGGATAATCAGAGTGGGACTGGTCATTGTGAGTGGTGCGGGTACTTCGTGTACGAGACATGTAGTGAATGAGCGTACTGAAGCTGCAAGAGACCGCCACACCTTGGACGAAAGAGGACGATCATGACATTGTCGGTATTATATATGCGGGGAAAGGATTGAGACGTCTTTTTTGAGAACCAAATTTAGGCAGAATTTACGTATTACATAATCAGTCAATGTAGGATTGATGCACGAGGTGGCGTAACTGATACTCTTTGCCAAACTCCCAGTGGCCGCACATTGCATGGCACAGTGCATCTTCCACTCCTGCTATCGCCCTTTGAATCGCCCTTTGGACAGACTCTACCACCCTCAAATCCGAACACACCCCCGCGAGTCGCAATATGGCCGAGTGGCAGTCTTCAATGCTCGAGTTTAGCCCTCCTAATTGAAGCAGGGCGCTTTCGAATGATTCATGCGAGCAATTTGCACTCTCGAGATAATCGCGGCAGAGCTCCTCTACATAATTGCGCACCGTGCCGTTCTTCACCTGCTTGAATTGTCCGTTGATCACCTTCAATTGAGCCATCCACTCTGTCACTGTCCTAGGGTCAAATCTACGTGAATTTTCGGCAACAGTGTGGCACTATCAGAGGGCCACTTACCGTGGCGGAGAATCTGCTTCTGCTGCGCTAGTTTCACCCCTTTTCCTGACACTGGACGTTACTAAATAATCTGGTGTTAAATCGCGGGATTACACAGACCTTGCGCTTTCGTGACGGTATCGAGCTGTTCTACGAGCATTCATAACCACTCTACGCCTAATCCAGGTTCACCATTCACGAATTAGCGATTCAATTGCATACGACTCACTTTTCGTAGCTGCGATTGCTTTTGGCCCTGTTGGCCATACGCTGCTCTTCAGGAGAGTGATAGAGGCGAGGGCGCCCGCGAGCCATGGAGGTTGGGGAAAGGGCTATGGGATTCAAAGCCCGCATCGAACTTGAGCTTCTGAACTTCCCGTACTGCTCCCATTCAGCTGATCATCTCCTCCTCGGTGATCTTCGCAGTGTTGGCGATAGAATGCACTTCACCCGACATCCTGTTGTGAGGGTTCCCGAGCTTCCTGAGCTTAGTTCGAATCAAGTTTGAATTGGGGATAAATAAATGTTTTAGAGCGCTTTTCATAAATATGCGGAATCGCGTTTTCCAACACTCAATATTCACACATTAATTTTCGCTGTGCTTCACCTAAGTGCGGTAACTTCTCCCTCGTTCTAAATCCCCTTTGAGTTTCTACGAGTGGTCCTAAATTGATGGGTGGGAGTGTTGATGGTCTTGCTCCAGGTGACGATGTTGGAGGAGGTTGCGAGAGATCTATCAATGATTCCGAAGATATGGGCGCTGTTGTATGCAACCCAAACGATGGTGGTCGAACAGCAGGATTTGCGTACGGTGAAGCTGGTACAGCGACTGGTTTGACCGTCGTCTACGATTCGGGGTGGGGGGCAATTTTGAGCATGTCGTTGACGTTTTTCGCGGGTTTCTTGGCTCTTGATGATATCTTGGGTGATGGGGACATAGCTCTGCGTCTGGGCGTCGCCAACATCAATGTGCTCGTCATCAGGCTGGCTGGAGGCGCTGGTGGATCCGAGGCATTGATGATGGACGATCGATGTTTCTTCTTTCCATGGCCGTCGACGTGGGCAACATCGCTGGGACGTCTTGTCTTTCCTGCCCCTCCTCCTCCCCCGATGAGAGAGAGATGGGGGTGATTGGAGGTGAGGGGAGGCTTGAGGGGCGTCGGCTGAACGTAAGATGGCACGTTTGGTAGCGCAGGCGATTGTGAGGGCAGCGAGGAGGCTGATGAATACTGAGGCAATCCCTTTGCCCAAGCTGACTTTGTAGAAAGCGGTTTTGATGATGCGGTTGAAGATTTACTCATCCTAGCAGGTGATGAGTCGATGCAGCGGAGAACATGAGCGAAAAACATACAAATTTTTGTGTGGGTGGTTGGTGGATGAGGTAACTCAATCCCTCTGTCCCACTGATCTGCTTTGATCCCTACGCTTGGATGAAAATTTTCGACTGTGGGCAATGGCATGCGAGCTGGAGTGGGAGGGGAATTGACATTCTCTCGTCATGCTCGTCGACCTTTTCCTACAGCTCCTGGGCAAGCTGCTCGGGATTCACGATCTTCTCGATTTCAGCGAGTTCTTCCATCCCAATGTTGAGAGAGGCACCCTCTAGGTCTCTGCACTGGTGGATATGGTCCTCACGATCAGAGGCGATGTTCGAAGCCTTCAATAAGTCCTCGACCTTCTTGGCAACGTCGTCAGCCTTCGCCGATACATTTTGAAGAGTGGCGATTTCAGGACAGTCGAAGAAGAGATTCTTGACCTCGCGGAGTAGCTCGTGAAGTTCATCGAGACTGTGGTCTGACTTCTCGACTAACATATCATCCCCATTGACAGTAGTCGCGCCTTCGCTGTTCCGACCGCCTCGCGATTTACAAGACTGTTTCCGACCTGCCTTGCGAACAATGAAAGCATTGGCGGAGTCGACCCACTCGTTCGCGCGAGTAACCCATTTGCGGAGAGACGCCATTTCAGGTAGGGGATAGTTGATACACTCGCCTTCGGCAAGCAAGGGATAGGGACTTTCGGTTAACAATTTCGTCAACTTGTTACGCCAAACGGAGGGGACGGCAGCCCGCTCCTCGACTTTCGCCTGGATATCGTGAAACTCTTGGTCTGAGAACCTCGTGCAAAGAGTGAGGTGGGAATAAGAACGTTTACAAAGGAGGTCGGCGTGGTCAATGCAGACCTTGGAATGTCGGCATAGTGCTGAAATGAAATGGAAAGTCAGGCGAAGCTGAGAAGAGAAAAGATCGCCACATGCCTGCCGTGAGTCGTGGAGTGGACATGGGCTCCATACTCAATTTCCACTGTTTCAGATGAAGATTGAACCAATCGCCAGAATTCGTTCTCTACGTCCTTCTCCGAGACGACTACGTTGCCGAAACGATTAACTGTGGGGTCATTGACGCTTAAAGTTTCTCGCGTTCGGGAGGGTGTTCTTCAAACCACATTCGAAGTCTTCGAGGGCGAGGGAAGGTGTAGGCAGATAGAGATGAGCGATGTTGGTGAGGTTAAGGGACCAAGAAAGAGACAGACCAAAGTGAGTGAGATGGGCAAAATGAAATCCAGCCTATCACTCACAGAGTCAAATTGTACTCGACGCTGTTGGTGAGGCCCTGGACATTCAAGACGATGGTGTCTTGGTGGCCTTGTTAACGATAAATGGTGAAATTCTGTATGTATCTTGTTTTTCCGACCAACGAGAGCGAGAAAATGAGGGCACGTACCTCCCTCGAGTTGTCTACAAATTGATATTCTGTGATAAGACAAGATTTGTTGCTGTCAGAGATGGGGGCATCGAGGTTGAACGTCGGAGGATTGAATTGTTGAGGAGAGGACCATCTGTGGGCTGTTGAATGCCTCCACATTGTCACATATTTGAAGTGGACATGGGGATAGCAGGAGATGGAGAATTCCTCTGATGGAGCGGATAGGAAGGAACGATCAAATTGATCGATCAGTTGATTACAGGCACCGAGAGAGTTCGTTCGCTCTTTTCTTGTTGCTTGTCTCTCATCTCTTGTTTCTCGTCTCGTCTCTTGTTTCTTGTTTTTCTTCTCTCGTCTCTCTGATTTCTGTTCAACTCTTGACATGCCACTCCCTCCTCTATGGCTGGTATTGAGAACTAAACCAAAATGGGATGGGTCTGATGCCAGCCTTCGCGCACGAAGTCCACTGAAGGAGGCATTCCAGTATTTCAACGATCTCTCACCACTACGCCAAGAGTCGGAATATGATCAATGGAAAACGACGCTCCAGCAAACCCTTTGCACTTCTCCAAAATGGGTGCGCAGCTGTTGGTTGATTGTCTATTGCACTTATCCTGACACCGAAATAGATAGAGGTTATTGAGCGATGGTTATGGTCGGCTACTAATGGGCTTGAGCTTCCCAAGGAGCGGCTTGTTAACCTCTTCATCGATGTCATGTGGTTTCGCTCAATTGGCCAATCAACCGAGGCATGGAGCTGCATCGTCGCGAACTATATGGAAGCCAAAGACCTACCTGTAAGTTGGATTCAATGTGTCTCATTCGAAAGTCACTCATCTCTGGGTTGATCCCAGGTTCCATCTAAGTACAGCTTCACTGCATCTCATGAAGAACCCGAGATCGATGAGATCGATGACATTGTTGACGATGACGAATACAATTGGGAGGGTATTGACCTTGGAGATCTGTCCGAGATGAACGTTGTATCTGCTGAAGAATTCGCCTCCCTTGTATGGTCTCCGAAGCATGCCAAGCAGTGGGTTGCCATGGTTCTCAACAATCCAGACGGTTACGAGGGTCATCTCCAACTCTGTAAACGGTGGACAGAGCTTTTATGTGCTTTCTTCGACTATAATACGGTGAATATACTTTCGCATCTCTAATAACTTGTCTTACTCACCTTTTCATGCAGGATGCCTCCTCGGAGACCAGGCAGAAAGCTGTTGATGCTCTACGTTAAATGCGGCTGATACCCCAAAAGCTTGCGTCCAAACGTGAGTGGCGTGATGCGGTCAAGGTCAGTCTATTGGGTTCATGCCAACAAAATTTTACTGATCATGGGATACCTAGGCTAGTGGTCTGGCTGCGGAGATTCTAAGAATCACCTCACCCGACCGTCTCCTCGAAATCGACTTTCCCCATATCATTGAGTCATACCGGCTTAATTTGTGGCGAGAAAGTCTTAGCCACATTGTATGGTCTTGGACACCTTCAGAACTGCGTCGCAAGGTGGCCAATGTCATTCCCACAGTATGTCTCAAGATTCTAAGTGTCGGAAATGCCTTCGATCTTTGAACCTTGTACTGCAGGCGTACTCTGGTGCAGACCTCAAACCTTGCACTGCGGAGAGTATCCTCAAGTTCATTTCAGAAAATCCCGCTGTCATCCCCACTCCATCATACCCTTGCTCTGTATTCATGTTTACCAACGCCATCACATTCATTCAAGGATGGGAACGGTGGCTATGTCCCGCTCTCTCTCGAAATAAGTTTCAGGTGTGCTGCTTCTATCTCGCTGACAATCTACTACTTACACTTTTGCAAAGGTGACAGACCTACCAGAGAAAACGCTTCGGAATCATTATCGTGTTATCATTTCATATGCCAGAAACCTTGACGCTTTCGAAAAGAAACAAAAAATCGAGCTTCATGAACGCCTTCGCACAATCCTGGTTAAATCGATTGAACTTCGCGACTTCATCAACCAAGTCAAGGATGAATCGTTCCGTAAGCCCGATTCTGATCCTCCAACCTACGATATTCCTTCGTTCCTTCCCAAACGGCCAGAACCTGGCATACAAAAGACGACACGGCCAACCCCGGGTATTCGTAAGGGTATAACAGCATCATCGTCCACCATTCCAACTCAATCGCACGCCAAGTCCAAACCTCCAAAAGTAACACCTCCCGGTCTTTCTCGTCGGTGTCGGCATCTCGAAAAAAATGCGCTGAAGGATAGAATGATTGGGGACAAGGGGAAGAAGAAAGAAATGCCTGCGCAGAAGGCTCAGAAGCGCCCTCTCACTGAGGAGGAGATTCGAACAATCGAAGAAGATGGACTTCCTCTTCCTCCTGACGGGATCCACAACTCATGTACGGTCTGCGCTCAGAGGCCACCCGAGCTTCAATGTATTCGACCATACTATGTGACACCGCGGGATATATCCAAATTTGACGGCCAAGTTCTTACCTGCGCTGACGCCCATGATCGCCTCTCTCCCGATGTAAGTGGTTATTTCTTTCCTTTCGGTCTTTTCTCATGCCCTTCTCTATAGTCTAAGAACGACCTGCCGTTTGATTATTATTCACCAACAGACGCCCAACTTAAGTTGATCAAGCATCGACCTGAAGTTTACCGTGATTGTGGTCAAGACAAAGTCCTATTCATTCATGGGTCTCTCATTGTAAGTTCTATCAATCCTTGTATGAGTCTTAGACTCGGATGTGGTAACAGGTATCTTAGGTTGGCGCCGTTCAATTTAAAGCCTTTTCAGATTCCGTCCTTGAACGGTTACAGGACCATCACAAAACGTGCTCTGACCTTCGCACAGTCAAGCGTGGTGGTCGCTTCAAAGCCTTTGCTCTTGGGGCAAGCGATATGAAGGCCCTGGGCTCTCGACTTCCGCAAGGTGGAAATGCTGGGAGCTTTTATGGAGCCTACCACGATGTCAAAGCGAACGAAGACAAGGACATTGATGCGTTATTTGCGCATGCCCAGGTATGGACCACATACAAAATATACGACATGCAGTAGTACTCATATAAGATGCAGGTTTCCAATGCGCTCATTGTGGCTGGACGTAGCATTATGCCATCTAGCACCAAATACGTAGCCGATATCGATCAAGACTTCGATCCGCTTGGTGCATATGGCTTCAACCTCTTCGTCTGTCACAACTATTTGGCTCCTCTTCACCGCGACAAAGATGATCTCGGTATTTCAGTCTGCTTCCAGCTCAAGAAACGCTGTCGCGAAGACGAGTTCAACTTTGCTTTTATGGAGTGGGGAGTATATGTTCAGACAGAACCAAATACACTTTGGTGGGTAAATACTTGGATAATCTCACATTTGACACTGACACTTTTGCTAGGCTATTCTATGGTGCTCACTGTCACGGAACTATCATGCCCCGAAGTTCAAGCTACAACGCGCTGCGTTCGTACCGGAAGGTGGCGAAGTCCCCCCACGATGGCTACATCCGAAGAAGTCTTCGTAATCGTGCTGATCCCCCGCCTCCTCCTCCAAATGGAAACCAGAACCAGGGTCCAGCCGCCGTTGCACAGAATAATGATTTAGAAATCATCCCCGAGCAACCTGGCCCCGACGTCGAACTTCCTGATTTCATTCCCCCAGCAGGAGGCTTGGTCTTCATTGAGGTCCTCCCTGGCGACGCGTCAACAGGTTATCATGGGACAAACAACAGGCGGAATCGAAGGCATGCTAAAATAGCAGCAAGTGTTCGTGGTAGCTATGCTAGCATCAGTCAATACTGGTTGGATCCATAAGTTTATGATGAATACTACACGATAATTCCATTAGAATGAGACTCGGAGAATTCCCGCTATCCAGACTGTACGGTAGCTATCCATAGTTCCTTCATCGTTATACGGGGGCTCTGGCGTATCAACAGCCACATGAGATCACACTACAGACAATCTTCTGGATGTGAATACGGTCATAGTCCCTCTCAACAGAATAGAATAGGGAAAGCAGGCAGGTCATTTTTAAGGGATGACGACACATAGGGTAACCGGTAGATTAAGAGGCAACTTCGCAAATAGGCCTGTGAGTGAGATCAAAGTGGGTTACAACCACATAGAGGAGGCACGAAGTACAGCGTCCAAAAAGGCCATGAAAATGGTTGGGCGTCAACCCGTCCTTCATAAGCATCGATCGGCAAGCGAGAACGGTATCTAATGTGCTTATATCATTAGCTGTAAGGCGTGGGGCGGCCGAGTAGCCAACATACCAACGACGGCACTGCAATCATGGTCTGGATAGGCGTCACCTAACATGTAAGCATTGCAAGACGGGCATTGAATGAAGAGGGACCTAAACGTTTTTTCGTCGAGACCATCGCCAGACAATGCCCACAGCGCATGATGCCCTCCGTCGGGAGGCGAATAATGCTCTCCGTAGGGGATGCATGGTCCCTTGACGCGAATGAACCCTTCATGGGGTCTAATGTCATACACCGGCTCATCGTCATCGTAGCGAGTGTGTGAGGTCTGCTGGGCACTCTCCCCTGGATCAGTGTCACTGTCATCCAAATCGCGGTCTTCTCCCACTTCTCGGCCATTGGTACCTTCTTGTTCCACTTCTGCGTCAGCATCGTCCATGCCTTGACTGTCGCGGGGGTGGAAGTCTACATCCAGATCAATATCTATGAAATTCAGGTCCTCTCCAGGATTGTTGTCATCACCAGAAGCTACTGGGAGGTGAATCAGTAAAATGAAGGCATGGAGGGTGTGACTGCCGTACTGGAGGCGAGAACCGTGGCGGAACGATACCGGATCCCTCTAGGACTGAACAGATTTGAGAAGGGGGTAAGAATGACCGATGCAAGGTGTGGATTGAACTCGAGTGCTCACATCGATAGTGCGGATACTCGGCGTAGCCATATCGTTGTGCGTGCGTGTAAGCATCCACCACACAAACTGCAAACGTATGTCGATTCCATGGAGACATGGAGGGGTACAAGCGTACGAACGCACCGGACCAAGGGCAGGCATCATAGCGCAAGGGACACGCAAGACTAATGGTGGGCGTGATCTTCACAGCCGCGAGTAGGCCATGAAGGCAACGGGGGCTTAAATTATGTGTACGAATGTACCACTCGAAGAGTGCGGGTGGAAGGGGGACACCATTAACGGCGGGGCTACGAGAAACGAGTGAGCCTGTGCGTCACCTAGAGGATATGTGTGACTTACTAAGGGGACGCCACTATGCCACCGAACGGATGGGCATCCTTTGAGTAGGACTGAATCCGATGATTCAAGTCGGCGGAGTCTCGCAAGAGGCGAGGCCACTGCGAGGAATCGTTGATGGTATGTTCATCAAACATTGTGTAGAGAGAGGCGACTAAGAAAAACCAAGTGATAGGCCGTTAGGTATCTGGGTATACCCTCAAAGTGAAGCGGAAAAGAACCGAGGAATTATATCCCTTCCATCAAAACCCAGATTCCCAAAAAACTTCAACTCGTCGCCGATCGTCGGTGCCTTCTTCGCGGATCAGTTTCAACCTGGCATTCTGGGTAACGGGCCTCACGGCGGTCTGGTCACGCCGCTACATGGTGACGTGGGGATGACATCCCTCGGATAGTTCCCGATATCGAGTATCGAGTGAATTGCCTCTTTCATCGTTCTGTGAGCACGATTCTGCAAGCGGACTCAAATCATAGACAATTTCATTTGAAGGGGGGACAATATGACAGTGCACTGACGGGTGGATGAGAGATCGGAGGGACAAGAAGCATTATATCGTACTTGCAGAACAAGATGTAGCTAGAAGGGATAAGGGGAGGGGTACGCGTAAGAGATGAAGATGGGACCGTAGACCAAGCCATCAATCACCACCAGCCTCCAGGGGGCTTGATGCGTATGTCTAGATCGGTGTCGTATGTGAGTTCTCGAGTTGTGGTCCTAATCTCGGGGTGCGCATAGAGTTCTAAGATATCTAGATTAGGGTCCTCATCATCGAGAGTCTGCCATCCCATTTCGGATGCCATATCAACAATCTCAAAGGAGATATTGCTATATGGCTTGTCATGCTGGTCTGGACTTCGAGGGTCCACCAGGGATTCTGTATCTCCATCCCAAGGCTTGGTCCATACCTGACGGGAAAGACATCGCCCAGTAATACCCCGATATGGGAAGTATTTGAGCTGGTCGGCAACACATTGGAATTGGAAGGGAGGAGGCCACGGGAAAGGGGTGAAAATGAGATGACGGTTGAAGGGAACATGGAGTCCCGCAATGAAGGTCAACGACATTGAGAAGGAAAAGATTTGCGTGTGGTCAATGAAATGGAGATATGCCGCTGAAAGAGGTATAAGTGGCAGGGAAAGAAAAAGCAAACTCAGCACATACTGGAGGGCATAAGATATATACAATCTATTGCACGCCGCCCTGACCTCAAAATATGTACTCTGAGCCACCTTCCTTCTCTCGTCAAGATGGGGAGGATTATGAGTGTTTGATCGATTCCCCGTTCCCTAGCAGCGGTAGATCCTAGCTTAGGGGGACCTGGGNAAGCCCCTCTGCTCAGGAATAGTATCACAAGATGAAGGCGGGGAGAAGGTAGGGGGGTGACCGNTTGTGATCCCAGTTGGATGCGTCCAGATTCTCGAAGTACTCATTGCTGTATGAGAGTAGATCGGAAGAAAGGACAGTGCGATTAGATTGGACGAAGAACTGACCCCCAAGGTCCTCCAGGTTCTGACATAGGGGTGAGGCGTCTTCGGCTGTAACATATAAATCCATTACGTCCGAATCGCCAACGGGCAGCCCTGCGAGGGTTAGGAAAGGGATGATGCCGGCTATGAGACAGTTGAATGGTTGCAGGCATGTTTCGCGGAATTTCTCAGCGTCCTTGAAGAAAGGCCTGATGGCGTCTGCCACTGGTGTAATGCGTGGGTGGACTGGGAGGGCGGCATGGTTTCGACGGCATAGCGTTCTAAACTTGTGGCTCTCCCAGATAGGGAGAAGATTGCGTATTCGTTCCAATATTTCATTTGGGATTTTGTAGTACCCGCTATCTGAGTCCATTGATGGGCGTCCGGTGACGAGTTAGGAGAGGTTTGGGAGAGGTTCAAGCGTGGTTCAACAGAGGATAGCCGCCCCCTCTCCCGCCGTTCGCACCGTATTTGTGTGTGTTTGGCTTGCTAAGTCCCGTTGGGTGGTGTGGGTTCCGTGTCCCCCTCGCTCCTCATCAACAGAGTCTACCCCCGCCAATACTTGTTTCAGGCGACATACAAGCTCCTTGACTTCAACACCCTCAAGTGCTACACGTTGAGGCTGGGGTAGGAAGGCGCCGAGTGCACAATGATCCGGCCAATCGCAATTGCAACTAACCTCAGTAGGGTTTCTAACTTTTGGTTGCTCCGGTCGTCTTAGCTTGCTTGTAGTGTCCCACCTTCCATATCCTACGGAGGCAGCCTTCATAGCCCATGTAAGTCGGCCTAGTATGTTGTTTCTCGAGTTTCACAACTTTTTCCGACGCTCAAATGGGCTATCTGGATCCTCTAGCCATATATTGCCTGCATATCTCGCGAAGAACTTCCTGAGCTTAGAACGAAGGCGTCCTCCATCAACTTTCCACGTCAGCCTGATCGTCACGAAGATCCATGGAGAACTGACAGCCTTCTGAACCCATCGACACGAGGCCGCACCGACGACAGACACCTGTATGCAGCGCCACTTGCGCACCATAAATTGCCATTGAACCACTCTTGTAAGACCCAAGTGGCTTAGCGATCCCTTCTCGATGCCGGTGGGAATTTCCAAGCCCGCACCTCCCTCTGCTTGGGATTCCCTTCAGCTGAGCGTTACCTCCACCCCGAGCCAGCTCCTGACCTATTCTGCAGCTGACAATAAGGTGATATCAATGCCATAGTAAGTCCATCTAGTCGAGTCTATGTCTACCATTCTAGATGATCGTTGTCTTCAACAGCCCCCTCTCGGGAAACGGAACGCCAGTCGACCCAGGTAACCTCGTGGTTCACACTCTAAATCGATGCTTCAAACCCCCACGATGCTACCACGACTCCGAAGTCTGCATCAAAGTCGATTCTGTCCCGTCCTCCCCACACAACGGGCACATCGTGGCCTCTTGTAATGCGCTACGTCAACGATGTCCCTTTCTTCGTAGGTCACTAATGGCCACTCTACGAGCGAACCAGTTTGACGCTGGGTTCCAGTTGATATCACCGCCATCGTGGAATCGCCGTCATTCACCACGATTGCAAAGCGTGTGTATCCCGAACGCGTCCTGCTCCCGGTGGTCGAAGGTATGTATTCCACCTCGCTTCCATCTTTTTACCAATGCCGTTTTTTTTNATCAAGCATCACGCGCTGCCCACATGCCTCGACGCGGCGGCCTCAAACCTATCCATGTAATCGGAGACAACACTACCCAAGGTACGTTAGAGGAGTTTTCGAGGCCGAACAGACCTGCTTAAACAACATTCGTAGAGCCATTGCCGCAGCCACTCCCGGTCAGCCCCGAGCTGGTCTGCTATGGCCAACATTATCGGCAGATGCGTCCTAGTGGTGGTCTGCGCTCGATATGGCAGCTTAGTGACGGCGGGGTGCCATACGCAGACTTCATGACTATGTTTGTTCAATGCCCAGTCTGTGGTCATGTTGTCATTGGAGATTGTTATCCGGATCATTTCTGCGATAGTTGATGTAGCCTTCGATCCAATTCCATTACACTCACAATATATGTTTATTTCGGGATCCCCTCTCAATGGAACAAGCCACATGGTTACTCGGCCGTTTCTATACGTTGAGGAAGATTTCTATACGTTGAGGAAGATTCCTGCCCCACAGAACCGAGGTGATGGGTTTTATCGGCCGTACGACGAGGAGACCCATGTCGTTCTCGGTGAGTTCTATACCCTAAACCCTGTTACTGAAGTTGTTATAACTGAATTTTATTTAGTTCGCTATATTGTCCCGCAAATTTCGGGACTCCTCCTTGTGGATGAGGCTCTGTACTGGCCCCGTTGAGTGCAACTTATGTTGATTTCGGCGAGTAATCTACCTATTCACTTCATTCTTGAGAGCTTCTCTGACTCTTTTCGCAGATTATCATGCTAATCTACCCATCACCATCCACCCCCACGGCTGGTGGGCAAGTAACATCCCTTTTCGTGGTACAATGGGGAGACCCTTGTCGTTTGCGCGAGTTTCTCATCTCATCTCTCACTATTGGGTCAGTTCAACCCTGTATCTTGGTGCACTAACATGGTTCATCCCTCTTGGGACCGTACGACACCCGGTACCTTGATCATAGTCAAAGGTAGAATTTCACTCAGAACACGATACGAGATTGTTAAACACGACCAAAACACGAGAATACAAAAAGGGGTTATACGGGAGGTACAGGTGGTAACCTAGGGGCCGGTATAAATGTGGACGTTGCCATTCAACATGGCTGCGACGTAATGAGCTTCGGCCTGTGCCCTTGGAGCAAATCGGCGACATCATCAGTTGGGTACCCCGAGAACCAGCGGCTCGACATTCTCTTTCCTGAAGGGAGATGGAGTTAAGGTGATTAGCTCAAATGTGCAATTGGATGACAGGACCCACCACTTTGTGAAAACTCCAATCCGGCGTCCCACAGTGACGGTGAGTTGGAGCACCTCGTGCACTAGCCTGCATTCGAAATTCAGATCATCGCTCAGGCAAGTTCTAAGATAGAAGACTTCCAACCGACCAAGCGAAGATCACTTGAACTCGTTACGTTGAGACGCCGAGGCCGTAACACAGTCGACGTGAGCATACACCCCTGTTTCCCATACTTCTCTGTTGCTTCTCTGTGCCTCCTCCATTACCACTACATACAGTCCTTCTGGAATGGAAGACCCTCATTTCAGGTGGTCTGGCAACCTCTACTCGGGTCTCAACGCTCACCGTTCAATTCTCGCCTGATCCCAACCCGATCCGCAATCATCATTCGCGACGTTCGTTGCCTCAGATCATGTACTCTCAATTTCAATACCAGGTCTTCGCGCGAAACCTGGTTGCCAATCGATTGATCGATTCCCCCAAGTTGAATTTTCGATGTGAGAGTTCGCATCGAATGTTGATCAGAGTATATAGCGTCACCAAGTCCCCGCGGTTGAGGTCACAATACACGTCCATACCCATGGAAAGCCCTTGCCACGACCCGTACGACTTGAGCCGCAAGCGGTTCGCACGACTCTTACTCCCTTATCTGCTGCAATTGGATCAGGTCTGCGAAGGAAAGCGCCGACACGAGTTGCGCGATTTTTGGAAGGCAGCTTTCGAGGTTATATTTGATAGATACCCTCCCCCCACCGACGATTCGGGCCGTATCGCAGAAATACAACACGTGTGTATTCGACAGGATGTCCCATAACGCCGCATCAAGAAACTGATGCACATCGATGACCCTCTAGTACATCAAGAACGATGCAGTTCTATACCTCACCCTGTCCCAACTCAGTAGCGCAGTCGTTCCCACCAAGGAATGGAAGCTCACATTGAACATTCAACACGACCGTGCCAAGCGGGTCAGTTCCGTATTTCTGTACAGCTCTCTGGATGTGCAATTAACGCGCCTTCGCCTTCCACTAGCGTGAATGGTGGTCCCTCCACGGTGATGTTGACTTAGTTGAGCATCAATTCATTGTCGCATTCGAGGGGTTTCCATTGGCTACTAGACCTTCCCCTGTACAGAATACATAATGCCTTCATGCCCAATTAATCGAGCGCAGATAATGCCGTGGTTGGCTCCAATCTTGCACGTTCTCCAAACTCCGTGGCCGAGAGTCACACTTGAACCTTATGTGAAGGGCTGCGAATTCAAGAAGTAGTGATGGAACCTGAAACAATGGTCAACACCGGAAGCAGGATCCATTGTGTCAAGTCTTAAATATCGTCCAATGAGCCGATGACCCATAGGTCATCCCTCCTAAATCCCTCCACGGACATGCGTTCCCTCAGACTACCCAACGAACTTTTTCTATTCATTGCATCCTTCCTCCCCCGTTCGTCGCTACTCAGCCTGTCCTCCTGTTGTCGTCACCTCAGGCTCCTCCTTACGCGGGATATTTTCCGTAAAATCCGTTTCAAATCCTCTGAAGCTTTCCGATTGCACTATGCAACTATTCCAAGAACGGTACGGGATCGGATAGAGTATTTGTACGCAAGGGATCACCACACCCCCGAGCTGCGCCGCCCTCCACCTTGCTTCCCCATATGCCTGAAAGAAATGCGTAGCTGCCCCAATTTGACATACATTGACTTGAAGAGGGTCAGACCTCTATGGTACGTCGTTTGGATTGCTCTAGGAAACCTTTCCCTCATTGTCCTCAGTCTGTTCGAGATGGATTGGACCATCTTTCCTGCTCTTGAAGCCTTTCACACCGACCAGCGTGAGCCTTATTGCGACCGTCACCGGCTCCGCACAGCGCAATGTTATCCATCCCGACCAATCGGCATTAAATACCTCACGTGTAATCCAAGGCTCCTCCCACTCCTCCTCCCCGTCGCACCACAACTCACTCACATATGTATCGACGGTGTCCTCGATGATACCTCACCATTTCGATACGAGTGCCCGTGGATCCATCACATCGGGTTCTACAACAGCAACCTCGCTACGTTGAACGCGCTCATCCCAGTATTCTATCAGGCCTCGGTTGTTGAAATTTGTGCTCAGTCCCCATCGAGAGATGTGATCGCCGTGAGTCTAATATGCGGCTGGAGCTCCTTTGGCTGATTGCTGATGATCTCTGTCAGTTGTACAGAAAGGCTTTGATGCGTTTCCCTACGCTCTCCGCGCTTTACGTCATGTTTGAACTCCAAGGGACCTTCCCCGAATCACAGGAAGAAGCGAAGATCATCCCCAGCACAGCGTCGCTCAGTGTTGCGGTGCTTCAGGACTTATCGGGACGCTTGGAGTATCGCAATCAACCACTGCGTTTAATTCAGGAGGTGACCGTGGCATCCCCGTACCTAGACCAAAGAGAATCGAGGAGAAGGATGCTTCTTTTTGATGGACCGGATGTTATCCTCGAGCGCAACGTGTCTAGATGGCTGGCACCAGACTTGAGTTGGTTGGATAAGAAGTAGCTTCAGTGGTCCGTTAGGACGTTTTGAAATTGATAGATTATACAACTCGAAAGTGCCGCATGCCGCGTTAACAACCATTGCTTGGACAGAGTCGATTAGTGACAGAGGGCAACGGCGACTGAAAGCAACAACAGTAAATAAATGAGCAAACGCTCACGCGAGAACCTTTGACAAGCAAGCGGATACATCTACAATTAATTGGCACGGGTCGTGGAATCGCCATTCTTTGCAAAAACGTTCGCCGTGCTGCAGCGGGAGAAGCAGGTTCGTCTCCATTTTGCCTTTTCTTTACCTGCTCGCAGGAAGCCTCATCTGGCGATCAAGTTAATCAGATGTGCCGTCGTTCATTTGGTCGCACCCAATGCATTTACTGAGCTGAGGTGGTCTTTATGGTAATGCTTCTGATAACGCTGGATCAATTATGGCTTTCGGGTTTGCGATCAGCCCCACTTCAATTGCTTGGTTGTCGGCCCTTTTTGGTTGGGCCGATACTCAAACCAACGCGTCAGGTGCAGCTAGTGACCAATTTGCGATTAACCCCAGTGTTCTTAAAAGCCGTCAGATGTAATCGTCAGACAACCAGCTCCCCGCTTCCTCAGAATGCGCCAGACTGCTAACAACGACCAAAACATCCACCCCCAAGTTATCCGCGACTTGTTCAAAGGTCTGTCGCTTGACGATATTGTTGAGGCGGCCGACAGAGCCCAGCTCCAAGCCTCTTCGACCGCTTCCAACTCTCATGCGCCTTTAACGGCGTCGTCCGGGAACGTCAGCATCGCCAGCAACAAGCCTGCCCCTGAAGGTTCGCTTACCCTTCCGTCTCCTTGTTTTTTGAGCCTTCGTTACTCATACAGGAGCGGCAGCGTGCATCATCTGCCCCAACTGCCGTACACAGCTCGCCCTTGTTAGGGTTGATGATGTTGGTAACGCAGGTCCCAGACAGGCAGCGTCTATCACCCCGCGATCCGAAACGACTTCGCCTCCCTCCACCCCGCGCCGTGCCATTGCGTCGGCCGTTGCGTCCTCTTCTACTACGCCAGCCCCCCCAGCAACCCCTTCATCGTCCGGAGGCGGAAAATATGAATGGTATGCTGTTACTAAGGGCCGAGCCCTTGGCGTATTCCATTTTTGGCAAGTTCTTTCCTGCCTCACGCCATATTGTCGTTACTCATCTACCTTTAGGGCTGCAACCCGACCTCAAGTTGAACATCTACCAGATGCTCTCTGGCACTGTAAAGGGTTCAACGACCAGGCAGAAGCCGTTGCCTACTACCTCGACCATCTCCAAAGGGGCGAGACCCGCCTTGTGAGTCCAACGGACTTAGCGTAGGTACTACTAGTAGCTGCCTCCCAATGTCAATGCCTATATGTTCGATTCGTTGCTTACAATATATGTCATGAAAGACTGATTAGGAGGGCAGAGATGACCCTGGATGGATACTGCAATGCAGCGATGCGCACTTGATAGCCTATGGGAATTGGGCGAGGCAGATGAACTGAGAAAGCTCGCTCATCGAACGATATTCGATTGATTGATGGTGAGCAGCGAATCGGCGGAGACCCATTTGCTCATTTTGCCTTGGGGGGTTTAGAAGGGCACGGTATCTCACGTCGGACCTCAGGCCTCAAGCTCGAGGATCATCTTGATGGGCTGGAAACCAATCTAACTTGACAGGTTCGCACCCAACTGAGTGGACTGTGGCAGCGACGATCGTCGACGATGATCAATTAGTCTGCTCCATGTTCCAGGCGATACCCTTGAGAAAAACACGTTGGATTCATCAGCTGTGCGGGTCGGTGTCAAGAATGATTCATCTTCGTCTGTCTTTGACATCTGGAGAGGTTTTCGTGGGGTCGCCTTGAGGTCACCAGCACTCGGGAACTATCCGAAGGTACGATCCACTACAATCTCGTGGTTTCCCACGGTTGGTTACCAGCACTCAGTTCTCGAGGCTCGTCGTCGTCTGCCTCGCACAGGCTGCCAAAGCCATTCTCGCGCCTTCGACGACGGGGGAAGACAGCATGGCCTCCTGCCAGAGGTGGGGTGCCCTCTGAGTCCGGAACGACTCTAAACTTCCCGCGCACATCCTTCATACATTTACAGCTCACAGATGTGTTCCAATCCCCAGAGGGCAATGATCATGGCTGGGGAACGCTACTGTATTATACGCAATGACACCGCGTCTTGTTAGCTTTTGCATGCTTGTAGACAGTAGCGGTATATAAATGCAGAGTTAAAAAAAAATGGACGATCACATGACCGTGGAAGAACATTCTTCCAGAACCCAAAGCTTGATGGATGCTGGAGACGACGACCCCTACCCATCATGTCTGCTTCAGAGTCCGGAGACATGGCTCTCATCGACGGCCCTCCAGCTGCACTGACACCAAATGGGTAAAGACCATCCAATACCAACTCCTTTCTTACCTGACCTTCGGCTGCAGTCACCCATCGCCTTTTCACCTCGCTGTTGAGGACCTATGCCTCGACCAACTGCCGTTTTTCTACCCCTTGGTCGGGTTGGAACATCGTCTTCCAGTGCGCGTTTAAGTTCCTTGGTGCATCCAGTCCCTCCCTACTAAATGCCCATTTATCCTTAGGCTGAGAACCATGCTTTCCTCGATAATTTCTTCACCTCTCGCCTTTCCTTAGGCCTGAAACCTTGGCTTTCATCTCCATCTAGTGGCACTACTGGTGCTACCCCTGGAGTTGCAATTTTTATGTTGTGCACGTTCTCCCTGGTGGCGTATCTCAATGCCCCCCCAACCTTTAGTCAACCCCAATGCTCCCACCAAGTGCAGCCCGCTAACTCTTGTCCTCTACAAAAGCACTGCTTCAACGCACTTCAAAAGCTGTATATTTGGCCCTCGATCATCCAGAAATACCTGAACAACGCGTCTAATCACGCTCCGGTCGAACTCGTCAACAACGAAGCCACCGATCCTCTCGACGCTCTCGTTACCGCAACAGAGAGAATTCAAATGCAAAATACCATGGATAAGACTCTGGCCAATATCCTTCTTGCAGCATTGGGCGTGCGGCTTGCTATGGAGGTACCGTTGCATTCATGAATCTATCACTCTTTTCGGCGCTCATAGCCCATTAGTCATTCCCCATCCCCGATAGTTGGCCCGAGCTGGATGACTGCAACGTTCCGCCCGAATTTGTTGCCTGCTTCCGTCGCCTCAAGGGCGCCGGCGTGCATGCCGGCCCGCGTTTGATTCTCCTCCCCCTTCACCTTTCTTTGTCGCTTTCTCCAATCCTTCTGCTCGTTCCTAAGTCATACATTAACAAAAGTGTATCTCGGGCTTGGTTATTCAAGGTATGCGGCTTGACTAGTCTCCTCTGCATCTCTTTTGACCAGGTTGGTAAACAGATGTGGCTTCACCTCGGGTGTGACCGACCCCAGCACCTCTCCAGGGTGGAGCGCGTTATTTGGACCGCGATTTACGATATTGCGCGTTCCCCTCAAGCCCTACATTCGATTTTAACAACTATGCGTAACGAACTGAAGGATCTTGCCAATACAACCATCTCTGACGAAGAAAGGAATTTCTTCCTTCAACTCCAGCCCATCGTTATCGATTCGACCTCCAATGTGAATCTCGCTGCCAGTTTAAACCCTCCCGCAGCTCATCCACCCGCTGCCTCCCAGGCCCCGCAGCCACCAACTCCTCCCCCGTTACCACAGTCAATCCCTTCCCAATCTCAATCACGCCCACCCCATGCATCACCAACCTCGCAAGCAACCGATCCCCCATCATTGCCTCCCACGCGATCTCATCCTCCCCCTCAATCCTCCTCATCTTCTCCCTCACGTCCTAATTCATCCCCCCGCACAACAGCCATCCCACAATCAACTGAGCCTCCTTCATCTCCCTCCCTCACCCCATCATCCCCNTCCTAAATCGGCCGCACCAGTATCTTCGTCGGGACCCCCTACCAAATCCTCAAGTAGGGTTTGCAGTTCTCAGAGCATTCCCGTACATGACACCTCATCTGCGCCGGGGATAAACCATGTGCCCCTTACTCCCACATCCATGCCTCGAAAGAAGACGCGTACGAACAGACCCGCGGCGTCAAGCGAAGAGGATGGCGAAGGAGCCTCGGTAGCTGGACACTCCGGTGCTAGAAGTGATGAAGATAGTAGTGACCATACTTCCATCCCTCGAAAGAGGATGAGGACACGTTCGAACGGACCTGCGGAGCCGAGCGAAGAGGATGATGAAGAAGCCTCTGCAGCTGGACACTCTGGCGCTAATAGTGACGAGGAGGACAGTGATGACGACTTCAGCGAAACCCAGAAGGACTCTCATAACGCCAATACCCCACGGACTCGCCCTCGGCGCAGCACGCGACCGATTAATCCAGCGTGGTTGAAAGCTGCAAAAGGTGTCAAGAAGCGTCGCATCACCAACACCAATCCAGGAACAAGTTTGATCCACTCGCTCAGTGACAATGTCAGTGTATCACCCACATTTCTCTCGAACAGCTCTCAATACCATTGTAGCAATATCATGTTGAGGTTCCAGTCATCTACACTATCCACGGGCAGCCGGTACAACTGCACCCCATCGTTAACGTGTGTATTTCCCTCCCGTATTTCCGTCGCTGATCATTCTCAAAGCTACATTCATTTATAGCATTGTCAAGACGGTACTGTCCTTCAGAAGCTCTTCTTGGGACTTCTCCGTTCATCAGCCAAGTATCCCCCCCNAATACACATCCGCCTCGGGGGGCCGAGGCCTCATGATACAAGCCTTGAACTATCACGCTTATTTCAACCTCAGTTCCCGTCAGCTGGATACGTACATGAAGAAAGGGCCTCTGCTCTTGACCGATGTGCCAAAACCCGCTCACAAATCTTTCCACCAAGCCGTGGCGGACATGGGTAGACACTATGACATGGAGGTCATCTATCAAGGTGATCTCAAGTCTTGCCTTCCGAGACCTGTCATCCTCAACTTTACCTAGATTCAACCATTCTTCCGAACTCTGATTGAGGCAAAGAGTCGACAAAATCGTCACTGCGTGAGTGCATCAAAGTTTGCAACGAACCAACATCCATCGGGACAATCTATGCCCCCCTCCCTGGACCCCATTCCATTGACGTGCCCTTCGTTTACGAGGAGACCATAGACCAATTGTGTTACCGAGCTACATGGAGTCCCGGGGACACCAGGAGGCCTCCGGATTCATCGGCCCTCCACTGGTCCTCCGTCGCCGCCCCCTGGGCTCTAACGTCTGTTCACGCCCATGGTGATGGTTATGCATCTGTTCTCACGCCTGTGTGGGGACGGACGCTATATGCCGTATTCCGTCGCAAGGATGATCCAGAACGCTTCCAACCGATCCCCTGGACCCACCCCCTCAGCATCCTCTCTTCCGTGGATTATGATATTGACTATGTCATCTTGGAACCAGGCAACTCATTGTACGTCCCCTCAGCAATCGTCCCATTCTCTCCCTAACATGAACATATTCAAGGTTCCTACCTGGCGGGTGCCCTTTCATGGCTATCAACTTGGACCAGCCAACCCTCACGCACGCTTCGTATCGCTACTTGGGCGGTACTATGGTGCAGCATATGTTTGGATTGCTTCACTCCCTTGCCTTTCCGGGAAGCACGACCATCGTCGATCATGAGACAACGATCCGCATCATTAGCAGGATCCTTATCATGTATGAGAAGTTTTGTGAAAATCCAGCTGCATATTCTTGTTAGTCCTCTCTTTTATCTTCATCGCACCTCACTGAGAAAGACAAAAGCTAGAGTGGAGAGCCACCTGC
>JAPEVF010000351.1:0-46299 GCA_029747585.1 Pleurotus djamor | reverse complement strand
GACTTGAGTGGAAGAATGACTTGAAACATGCCAAGATCAGTAAAGCAGGCTTGGCACCAAACAAAATGACTCCAAATGAGTCATACTAGAAGAATAGCCCTCGGCAATGACTTGTCATGACTCTGAATGAGTCAGAATCAGACTATACCCCCTCGGCATGCTCTAAATGACTTGGAATGAGTCATATTCTGCCAATGCCAAGCTGAGAAACACCCCAAGGCTATGTACAATGAGTAAGAATGACTCAGAATGAGTCAGATCCATCTATAAAGGCAGTGTATACCTCTGAAATGACTCAGAGTGAGTCATACATCAGGAAAACCTGATTGTGGAAGGGAGCAAGAAAAATCATCTCAAACCTTGGAAGGCAAGGGGAGCATTGGGAGAAAGGTATCTTCATAGTCTCCGCGAGAAAAAGAATAAAAATCCAGGGGCTGTCTCGCCTCCCCCTGACAAAGCCCCCAAAGCGGGAAAAATCCAGCTACCCCTGTTTGCATCCCCTGGGATCGCCGAAAGCAGCCAAAGCAGCCAAAGCAGCCAAAGCACTCAAGGCTTCGAAAGCATACGAAGGAATCAAAGCATCAGATGTGAGTAAAGCTCAAGGTGCCCCCCTACACTATGATACAAAGCAAAGAAAGGTGTAAAATCATTTATTGTGCTCCGTGTTCCTTCTGAACCAGGTAAGCATGGAAAGGGATCGAAGCTCTGGATTCAACCTTTATTTTCAAGCAATGCTCTGCGTGCAATTTAAGATGGGAAAGTAATGTAACCCATAGCATGGTCAGAAAAGCTTAGGATGGGAGGGGAGCCGGGGAATGTGAAGACGAGAAATTCCGGTAGATTTGGTTGGATTCGTATGCCTCATCCTTCTTGGTCCTTCTTGGTCGATGAAACCAGAAATTAATCAGGGTAAAACATTACGATTATGCTGCTACTATACGATATACCATATATACAATATCCAATGCTATTAGTGTACTATGTAACCTGAGGGGAGCCAAGGGGGTTACGCGCCGCTGCATTGGGGGGGGGGGCGTAGAAGCTGAGGTGTCGATGGCCATGGAGCCATCACCATCACCACCATTCCAAGAGGGGGTGACCGAGGGGGGGGACCGAGGCAGCCAAAGCTTTGAAATCAACACCATGGAACTCTTGACTGACGTCTTGACTGGCCAATGCGTCAAGGAACCCAGGCTTGGCTTGGTACCTAAACATCGTCTATGTCAAAGGGAAGAAACAAAGGAAAGGAAGACCTCACATGAGCTCCTTCCACATCTCATGAAGATGGTTGGGGAGCCATCTTCCCGACTCCTTGCCACACTTGTCCAATGCTCGGAGATGATAACGATACCTATGGGAGGCCATCAGATATATCGAAATGAGATCAACCTGAGACTCACCAGGGTTCTACGTCGTTAGAACGAAACTCCTTGCCAGAGAAGTACCCATCCCTGTATTCCGAAACGCTATGCTGGATACCTGTCAAGACAAGGGCTAGCATGGGGATGGGGATCGTTTGCTGCTTGAGCATGTGCGCAAAGATTGCTGTGTGAGCAGCAGAGCTTTTTGACCCTAGGAAGAAGAGCTTCCGCATGACATCCCCAAGGACAGAATGTCCATAGGGGGCCTGAACATTGTATGTCTTCGACTAGGGTTGTATTCAGCAACATCCATCAATTCGTCAAAAGAGAGAGAGAGTACCTGCGGATTGGCAGAGCCGTAATGAAAGTGGCCTCCCTGGCTGAGCCACTGAACCTTCCCTTTAATTTGTTCGGCCGTCGAATGGCCAAGGAGGGAGTATGCGGAGCATACCACATCCGCGGCTGCAGCTTTCACCTGGTTTCGCTGATGGGGGACACAGTAAGCTACCTGAGGTGGGTGGATTAGTAACAATAAGTTGAGGCTCGGGCGGGGAGGCTCGGATTCGGAGTCACTCACATAATCGATGAGGTCGTCCAGTCGCTCATCCCCTTCCCGCTTCATCCGTTTGATGAACTTTTGCTCCGTCTTGGTATGGCAGACCTCGCGCAAGATTTCCATGATTAACTTTTCGATATTGCGAGGGAAAGCGTCTTCTAGGATGATTTTTTGGCGCAAAGATGTCCTTGCTCGCTCCGCCAGACGACGGCAATCAAGGTCAGTGTAATTGAAATCCACAAGGACATGCTTAGCTCCAGATGATTGCCGATGTAAGCCTTCAGTATTCCTATCCCTCCCTGATACTCGGCTTGAACGTTTCGACTTCTTGCTCTGCTTGGGATCTTGTTTTCCAACCAGGCTCTGGTCACCTTCATCGGCCAAGATCTGCATACGGTGGTAATAACCCATTCCAACGTGGATCAGTGGAACTAAACGTACCTCAGAGTCTAGCTTGTGCACCTTGATGCTCTTCTTGGAAGGGAGAATCTTCTTAGAGCGTGTCGAAGGCTTCTTTGCCCTAGCTAGTACCTGAGCGTTATCTTCATCCTCTTCATCTTCATCTTCATCTCCATCTCCATCCTCATCTTCGTCCTCATCCTCCGAGTCATCTTCATCCTCATCCTCATCATCCTCTTCGTCATCTTGCCCAACTTCATGGTCTTCCGAGTCCTCCCCCTCCTCCCCATCCCCGTGGTCTTTCTCAGCAACCTGATCGTCGTCCACCATATCAGGCAAGACACCAAGGTCAAGGTGTGATCCAGCTATTGCTTCCTCCGCCGCTTCCTCCACCGCTTCCTCCACCTTCATAGTTTCCGTATCCATATCCGGGACCTCAGCATTGAGATCAGGAAAGGGTCTAGGCAGCTGAACATTTGACGTCAATACCGGTGCGGGACGGGGTACTAACACTTTAGTCAGTATAACATATTAACGCATATGAAGAAATGAATCGTACCGATGGCTTTGAAAGAAACAGGGGGGGGCGAGACTGTGTATATGTTTGGCGAGTTCCTCGTCAGCATGGGCAGAAAGCGCAGAGCTCTGGCGGGCTTGAGATTCCAGTTCGGCGCGTTCACGTTCTAACAGCTTTTGAGTGGCTATAAACGCTTCATCTAGAGAGACAAGGAGTAAGGACAACATCTTGTAAGCGGAGTGACAGACCTTTCTCTTGAGTCTTCTTTGAGGATGCGCTTGCCTTAGTAGTAGTCTTCCCTAGAAGTGGTATTCTTAGCGTGCAAACCAAACAGAGATGTTGACTTCAAACCTTTNCCCCCCTGCGGCCTTTGGCTTCTCCGTGGCTGCTTTGACCTTGCCTTCGCCTTTACTAGAGAGCCCGGCTACCACAGCGCGGACCGCGGCGACAGCACCTGGCCGGGTAGATGAGCGTGTTTTCACCATTGGTAACGGTTCTGCAGTCTGTTTCCTTGTCTTTTTCTTTGCAGGCGCCGTGACCTAGTTGTAAATACGTTACGAAGCAGAGGCTTTAAGTTGCACAACCCATGGAAAAGAGACGCTAGGAACTTACTTCTTCCTCGGAGACCTCTCCAGACCTCCCCTTCCTCTGTATTTGCTCTTCATCATCAGTCACCTCACCGGGGGCAGAGGAGGCGACTCTTTTTTGGGGAGGCATCGTTGGGAGTCGAACACTGTGGTGGTTTGAAAAAAAAAAAACCTCGTTCTTGTTTCATGATCCCGCTGACCACGCTGAGACGTAATATGGGGTTTGGCCGAATAACCACACAAATTCAATAAAAAAAAAAGCGACNAAATTCACTGAGCAAAGCAGCTACGCATCTTCTACTTGTATCTTGACTGAATAGCCATCTTCTTCCACCTGAGAGAGCGAAGCTCTGTCCTCAATTTTCTTTGACGTTCAGCTAATTTTCTTTGTCGTTCCCTCTTAACTTTGATAGCCTTCTTCAATTGTTGCAGCTTGCGAATATCCTTTTGTCGCCTGAGGAACCAGAAACCCAGCTAAGATATGTAAGCAACGGTATAAAGGAGGGAGAGATTGAAACAACATACTTGTGCAGCATCCCGGCTGGCAATAAGCATTTGTTTCCGGTAAATTCTTGAGCGTTCCTTGGACTCCTCCTTTCGTATATGAGTCAGGTAGCCAGCAGCTTGACCTCCACCACCCTGCTCATCCCAATTATGGAAGCGGAAAGAGCAAGGGGACGAAGGTGGATTGGATGGTGGTAGGATTGGGGTTGGGTCACCTTCGACCAAGGGCCATTGGTAGGGTCCCTCTCCCACATTGCTTTCCCCATCATCACTGCCATCCGGGTAGTCCGCAATGAGACCACGTATTTCAATGTTGAAACGTTCTTCTTCGGTGTATCCGTATTCATCGACGGACATGGTGGTCTTGGTTTGAGAGGATCAGACCAAAAAAAAAATTAATTCGGAGATATAGGAAACAATGAATACGTAACGTAGATTGCGACAACGGCAGACTTAGTCGACGAAGTGATTGTTATTCTTCCACCCATTTCTATTCTTCACCCAAAACTCTCCAGCGCCATCCGAATGCATGACAAAAGAAGCCCTCTTGCCTACGTAGGGCATGTTGAAGTGGAGGAGCTTCTTGGAGTCGAAGACTATCCAGTCCCCATGACGAAGTTCCACTCGAAGGCCAAGGTCCTTAAAGCATAAGTCTCCGCCCTCGAACTCACCAATGGGAAGAACAAGACACATGAGTACGTCTTCAGAATCTGTATGAATGGTAGTTTGCACATTGAGGTTGATCACAATCCCACTGAAGGGAAATATAGGGGAGGGTTGACCGCCGGGTAGAAAGCTGGCAAAGATTGATTCCACGCGACTTTCTTCAGGCAGAAGACGTTCCAGCTGGTACAAAGTCCTTCAAAATGAATATGATCAAGCATACCAGGATCGAACACATACCTCTAAGCGAATCTCTTCAAAAACTTCTTGGAAGAGCTCTTGGAGGTGAGCATATTCACGTGGAAACAGTTTCATATCAGCGGAAGGACGAGGAATGAAGAGGGACGGTGAGGCCCTTTTTTTACCATCCTTTGTGAGAAAGGTTGGATGAATATCTTCGGGCGCATCTTTGCCCTGGTGCCTCTACCAATCAGCAAAATAGCAAAGTTGGAAGAGACCAGAAAGACGTACATGAGTATTATATCGATTATAATAATCGAAATGGATGGAGGACCATTCCCAGTCCTTTTCTCCCTTCTTTCGCTCCTTAAGCTCACCAAATATGGCGGTCAGCTTGCCCACAAGATTCCTTTTCAAGTGCGCCGATAGCTGACTTCGGAGGAAGAGTAACTTGCCTTCCTTAGACTGGACAAGTAACGAGTGGGAGCTATGGAAGATCATAGAATGTGGTAGAAATTGAATGCAGAGGCGGACTTACTCAGGTTGCACCGTTTGATAAGGTACATAAAGGTATTTATTGGCCTGAGTCTTCTGTCCGGAGTCAGTGTAGAAATCGCGCAGCTGCCGAACGACTGAGTGATCTTTGTTTCAAAGATGGAACCAAGAAAAGATGCACTTACTCGACGCTCAAGGTGAGCCAAGTTTTCAATTTTCTCCGCCTTCTGCGCCAGGCGCCGCTCAGTCTGGGTGATGGTTTTTCGGCTGTGAGGATTTGAATTACCCTTCCGATATGTCTTGTCATGCTTGTACCCAGATAAGACCACGATACATGAGGATGAGGCGGTGGTAGCAATGGAATTCAGCGTCGCCGACTGGGCGTCTCTCCAGGCGGGTAGCGGCGGTACGACACAATCTAGACCAAGAGAGCGTGCGTTGGCAGCGTAAAGGTCCCCAGGGTTTTTGGTAGGGATAGGCTTGGTGAGAAAGGCATGCCAGTAGGTTTCATCGCGCGGTGGCGCGGCAATTTGGCTGATAATCGTGAATCTCTCAAACCATAAGTATTTGAAGTTGACTTACTGGAGCTTTAAATAATCCAGAATACGTTGTGTTGCAACAAGATCTGTAAAATCCAAGTCCCTTGACTCTCCGGGCTCGAGGAGCTCGGTTGGAAAGATATACCGCAATATGATGGGATGGCGCTCCCGAATTTGTGTTAACAGTGGGATGAGTGTCCCCCCAATAGATTTTCCCAGAGACGTATCTATACAGGTAACAATATAGTGACGGAAGAAACAAAAGAAAGGGCATACCATCTTTGGGAGCGAGAATCATGTCACATAAATCGCTGATCTCCTGTTCCACTAGGTAACCCACCGTTGAGGCGGCTTGGCTCGCAGCTATTATCCACAACAAATACATACTACCTAAGGATGCCAGTCAGGTCTTCAACAAATACCAGAGGTCTAAGGTTCAAGGCTTACCAGCGGCAGCAAGAGATGCAAATTTTCTCCCCTTGTAAACCCATTCATGAAAGGTGGAATTTTTGACGGCCAGCTTTTGCTGCTTGGAGAGATGAAGGAAGACTTCGTTGATGGATGCATCCTGCCTCTTTCTCTTTATAGGTAGCGAACACGCATCGCTCTCGCTGAGTTGCATTCGTACACTAGCCAGGTTAGCCGTTTTGAACATAGAGATAGAACACGGGAACTTACCTCTCTGTCTTCAGCGAAAGGATGATAAGGTTGAGCATATTGAGGAACGATTCAGCGGTCTGGTGAGATTTGGCCTTCTGAAGTTGCCACAGCAGGGAAGGGATAGACCCATCCTGTAACATTGCCGCGCTAGACATATCCACTCCGCCTGTGTGCAGATATGAGGCAACAGTATGTGCCCAGTTCGTGGAGTCCTGAGGTCGATAGTTATCCGAAAGGTTGATGACCTTCCCCAGTACGGAGCGTGTTTGAGCAGAGTGCGTCCCATAACCTCCAGAGTCCACGGGTTTCCAAACCTTCCCATTGCTCCCGCGGGGACATTTCTTCTTCTGCTTTCTGGCTCTCTTTGGTCTGCGCCCTTCTTGACGTTCCTCTCCCCCACCACCTTCCTCTTCCTCATGACCTTCTCCATCATCCTCCCTCTCCTCCTCGCCGTCGTCATCCTCCCTCTCCTCCTCGCCGTCGTCATCCTCCCTCTCCTCCTCGCCGTCGTCATCCTCCCTCTCCTCCTCSCATGACATCCTCGGCCACCTCCTCCTCCACCTCCTCCCCGATTNACGGACACCTTCTTCTCCACCCCGCTCAGAATCCCCTCCCCCNACTCCCTCTTCAAGATCATCCAATCTAGACGACGAACATCCCGTCAAAGACAAACCAGCACCTTCAAGAACACATTCTTTCTTTTCGTCTTCACATCGTTCGACCCCGCCCCCGCCGTTACCTTCAGAAGCCTCAACATCAAATACAGCATCAACTTCAAAAAACCATTCATTCTTTTCCAGTAAGTGACATATCCAGTCCTATCTGCCATAAATTTTGGGAAACCCAAACGTGCCTTCTCTCGCAGCCAACCATCCACCATCATTACAACCCTCCGTCCCACCACCACCAAATTCAAACCCATCATCGCATAACACACAACCGCATACACTCCCAAGAATGAAACCCCCATCACTCCAACAAATTCCCTTATCGCGCTTGTTCCCGTCGAGATACAGACGTGATCACCAAAATGGTGTGGAGGAAGATGAATCATTACCAGTTCCTGAACACGATTTACGGCCGGAGGAACGCAAGGGTGGGATTACGGTGGTGGGTACGAACGCCAAGCGGAGGGCGTTCGAGGTGGTTGATGGTTATCGCGGTACCGGAGCGGCTGCCACGGCCACGGCTACGGGAGGTGGGAGTGGAAGGAGAGAGTTTTTGGTGTTGGATGTTACCAAGGCCGAGGCCGAAGGCGAAGGCGAACGGGACCGGCTGCCGAATCCGTACTCACCTGTCAGTGCGACGGGGGACGATCACTCGAGGTATCAGTCGTTTGCGTACCACCCGCCCCAGACTTCAACGTCATCGTCAGCTTCAACGTCGACATCGACGTCATTGCCCTCGTCATCGACGTGGTCTCATTCGCATCATTCTTATAACCCACATCCCTCGTCTCATCAGACTCTCTTCCCGCCTCCGCCATCGTATCCAGCTGCTCCATCGTCGCATTCATCGCACTCGATACCATCTTCGCCTTATTCCTACTCATCTTCGCTTGCTGCGAGTCGACCTTCGTCCCCGCTTTCGAGACAGTTGTCGTTTACTTCGAATGAAGGAGATAATGGGCATAGCGAGGATGAACGGGAGTCTGAAGTCGATAAGACTCCTCGACCTGGATTTTTAGGCAATCCGATGGATAAGTATAAGGCGCGTACTCCTCATGCTGAGAAAGAGAGGATACGAGAGGAAGGTGGAGAGGAGGAGGAAGTGGTGTTGAGTCCTGGGTTGGTTATTAGGTCTCCTGGACCACGATCTGGATCGTTTCCTTCGCCTGCGCTGTCCTCGACGCGTCATGCATATCCTAATTCGCTTTCGCGATCTGCACCGAATTCTGCTTCCTCAACCACTACCACTACCACTACCGCCTCCACGACCGCTGTCAGTCCAACATTGCCGTCCAACGATGTTGATGTCGATGAAGACGAAGTCACGTTGAGGTTACTCAAACCCCTCGGACAGGGCGCGTTCTCCGCCGTGTGGTTGGCTCGAGACGAGACGGTTCGTGGGGGTGGACTCCTCCATTCGCATCTACTCGCGCATTCGCGGTCGCAAAACAACCTTAAACGTAACGGAAGTGGGAGTGGAAGTGGGAGGAGTGTTAAGCGGAGTGGGAGTTTACGAGTTGGTGCTGAGAAGGGTGGAGTTGGTGGGTTGAAGAGGGTGGGGAGTGGAAGGGTGTATTTGAGGAGGGGGGTTAGTGGGAGGATGAGGAAGGTTGGGTTGAGTGGTGTCGGTGCGGGTGGGGAAAGGGAAAGGGAAAGGGAAGAGGGAGAGTTGGGGGAGTGGAAACCGTTGAGTCGGAATACGAGTTTGAGCTCGACGTATTTGCCTACGCCGCCGCAGCCACAATTTTCTCAACCACCACATCCATCGCAACTACAACCAGCGCAACTTCAACCAGCGCAACCACAACCCCAGTCTCAATCGCAATCGCAATTGACTCAACTGCAATCGCCATCGTCATCGTCTGTTTTGGCGCAGATTTCGGCGGATGTGCTTACCCGCTCGGATTCGAACAAGTCGACGCGGTCGATGGCTTCTTTGAATTCTATCACGTCCACCGCTTCCACCACATCCACCACATCCACCGCATCTACAGCGTCTACTGCATCGACGAATACGACGGCTTCTCTTGGGTCTTCGACGACACATTCGATGGAATCGTATACGTCTGTTGAGAGTGGTGTTTCTGGGTTTGATGGTGTGGTTGGTGGTGGGGATGGGAGGATTGATTTTGGGATGAAGGCGGGGAAGGGAGGTGTTTGTGGGGTTCGTCCGATGGTTGGTGTTCATGGAGGAGTTGGAGGGGTGGATGCGATGAGGTATAGTTGGCGTGGTGTTGGACTGGGGATTGATGTCCCGACGACGACGAATGCACCCTCGATGGTGTCTCCACCCTCAACTTCAACAACAACATCAACGACACCTTCAACGTCCTCAACGATAACCAGCGATAGCGATTATAATCGGCTCGTGGCGGTCAAGATGACACCGCTGCCCCGACGTCGGCATCATCATCATCATTCGCCTCCTTCGTCTACGCGTGGTACGACGTCGCGGAGAGATCAAGAGAAGGAGGATGAAGAGAGGGATCGGATGGGGGTTAGTTTTGTTAGAGAGGTGGAGGTGTTGAAGGTGTGTGTGGTTTTTCGTACCTTTTCTTTTCTTTTTGGCTCGTTTCATTCTTCTTTCTCGTCTTTCTCGTCTTTCATTCCTTTTGGCCATCGATGGTGCCCTTTCTCTTTCATCATTCCTCTCGGATCGATATATGTGTTCGCGTGCTCGACGTTGGCGTTGGCATGCTCGCGGATAAACGCTTGTGGGGGAGGGAGGAAGTGGGGTGTGGGGAAGGGGAAGGGGAAGGGGGAGATAATCCGGGCTTCTCTCCACCCATACCCAGTTTTATTCCATTCCATCCCATTCCCCACCTTCTTCTTCGGCGCGGTACAGCGTCTGTAGCCGTTAAGGTTTCCCTTAGCTTTCCTTGGGGTGTGTTCATTTGCGCGTTTGCCCAGGGAATGGTGTGCGGGTGCGGTTATTTGCTCGGCAGGGAGGGATGGAAAGGTATCGGCACGTCAGTTTGAGCGTTATGGCGCTATGCTATGTGGGTCATACGTTGGACGTTTTCCGAGGTGGCCGCATGTGTTTTNGAGTTTTGGCTTTTATGGGTCGTGTGGATGGGGTACTGGATGGGAGGTGAAGCGAGGAGTGGTCGTGTGCATAGTTGACTCGGTTCGCGGGTGGCGTTGGTGCGTCTTGTGGGGTGTAGCTTGGGGGTCGTGTGCTCGACTTGTCGTGTATGGTTGAGGTGTGGTGGAAGGAGAGAGAGAAAGGGAGATGTGTGGTTGTTCGCCGCGCACTCGGCACTTTTGTATGGGCGTCGTTTCTGGCTATCGTTTTTGGGTTGAAGGTCCCTTGGGGGCGGTATATCTTCCCACCCATCTGAGAAGTAACCCTTCACACATTGTCGGCTGTGGATAATCCCCGGCCTTCTCGGTACACGTTGTTGGTCGTCGATGAGCTTTCTTGGGGTTCCCTTTATTTTCTTCTCCAGTTCTATGTTTCTTTCACATTTACTTCTACTTTCATGTTCATAATGTCGGCGTTTCTTCGTCTTTTGATGCGGATACTGACTGTTCCATTCTTTAATTGTAGCATATCTCGCATCCGAATATCACGCCTTTGCTTTCGCATCTGACAACGCCGACACATCATGTTCTGGTGTTGCCGTATCTGCCTGGTGGTGATCTGTTGGGGTTGGTGAATAGCGCTGATGCACATGCGTTGTTGTGTGAGTTATTTTTCTCTCTCTTTCTTTCGATCTAGATCGAAGTTCGTCATCGTGCTGATTGATTTGATGATTGGTTTTTTTTAGCGGAGAGTGTGCTGAGACAGATATTCTATGAGTTGTGTAAGGCTGTTGCGTGGATGCATAGTGTTGGGTTGGTGCATCGGGATATTAAACTTGAGAGTATGTCTTTTTCTTTCGTCGTTTGTGCCTCTCGTCTAACGCGCTCTGTACTACAGATATCCTCTTGACCACCTTTGCGTTCTCTTCGCGTTCTGGTTATGATGCGCCGCCCACTCTCGCGCACCTCCCTACGCCGCTGATCCAACTCACCGATTTTGGATTGTCGCGGTTCATCGATCCCTCGAATCCCCTTCTGACGACGCGATGTGGTAGCGAAGCTTACGCTGCCCCCGAATTGGTTATGAGCGGCGGGAGGGGAAGCGTGGCTAGCAAACCTCTCCCCCTACCATCCAACGATTCATCGACCAGTACGATAACCGCTACGCTCGCTACCACCGACGACCGTGACGAGAGTGGGTACGATGCGCGTGAGACGGATGCTTGGGCGTGTGGTGTCGTGTTGTACGCGTTGGTTTGTAGGAATTTGCCGTTTGGGGATCCGGTCAATGGGTTCCAGGGCGGTGTTGGTGGGGCGAAGGGGATCTTGGGTGAACGTGCCACGGGTGGTGGCGGTGGGAGGGCTGAGAGGAGGAGTTGGTTGATGAGGATTGCGAGGGGGGAGTATTTCTGGCCTGATGATGGTGATCTTGTTGGTGATGTGTATGGCCCGATGGGACGGATGAAGGGGCCRGTGAGGGAGTTGACGGGCGCGAGGTTGGCGGGGAGTGATGGGGCGAAGAAGGTTGTTTCAAAGTTGTTGGTTCGGGATCCTTCGAAGCGGGCGAGTATGGGTGATGTGTTGGATGTTTTGGAGGGTGGCGAGTGGGTTGTGCGAGGGTTCGACGGTGATGGTACTGCTGACTCGTCGAGCGTGTCGGCGGATGTGCAGATGCTCGATGCGGCCGCTGATGAAGATGAAGACGCGGAAGGCGAAGACGAGTACGCGACTGCTGAAGAAGATGACGAAGAGGAAGGCCGGTTGGTTCGTCTCCCGCCGAAGGACAGCATCGTCTGTCGGGAGGTTGTATAACCTTTCCTCGCGTCGCGTTCCCCTCCCCTTCCTTCTCACCCAACGAGGCCGAGGCCGATATTTATCGTTATCCACGTCGCTTCCGCTGTTGTTGTTGTCACCGATAGTGCCGGCTATGTTGTTGTATAGCTGTATTCGCGCCTCAGTCTCACGTTGTAGCTTCTATCCGCACTTACGTGTTTTGTTCTTTATTTACTTGTTTCTTGGATGCGGGTTCTGGTATCTTACAATGCATTGATGTAGATTATTCATTTGTTCATGTTTTTATGGCCTTAAATTGTTGGTAAAGGTATCTTACAGTGTAATGTCATCCGCTTTCGTACAGTAGTGTCCTTTGAAAGAAACTATAGACTGATTGCCATTCATCAGATTCCTGTCCCCCGCTATGGTATCCCATGTCTAGAACTGTAATCTTCAAGGCATCACTGATGGAAAAATATTTGGCAGCAAAGGGGGCATTATACAAACAGTAGCTGCCCCCAAATTTGCCTCGGAATGTAGGCGGCATCCAAAATAAGGGTTTCTTCTGCCACTGATCCACCAGCCACCCGTTGTGTTGTGTGTATCGTTGCTGAGGAAGTTTAAGATACTCTGTTGGCACATCCGCTACATCCACATCCAATATTTGCTGAAGGTCCCAGTCAAGGATATGCCATCTTCTGACTTCAACACCATCCTCAATCTTGAGGTCTTGAAGGTAAATGAGTTTTCCATCTGACGAAGGACCTCCCCATTGTGGCCAAACATTCCTGTTCATCCACTTGAACTTCTGCAGCTTCAGAGAGCGCAACAGTAAGGAAGACATCTCCTTGGTCACAGTGTTGATCAGATAGATTGTCAAGGATGGGAATAACAGAGTGACCCATGGACCATCTCTGCTTGTCATGAGGGCATTTAGGCACAGCATTGTCTCATGTTCATCAACCCAAACACTAGCCACAAGGCAGGCATCATTGGTAGACCATATGTCAACCTGACCAATGATTGCAGCCTGCGTTGCCATGAATTGTCCATCAGGTGAGATCACCCAATCCACTATGTCTGGTTGGAATGAGGTTGCTTTCAGTCGTTCATGAACATCCCACAATTGGAGCATGGAAAGACTTCCCGACACAAGGGTGTTGCCATCTGGTGAGAAAGAAAGGCTCTCAGATTCGCCAGTTGTGGAGTGTGTGGCGATGCAGGTCTTCTCCTGTATCGACCATAGATGCAATAGGTTGTCCAACGAAGAGGATGCAATAAGACCTTTTACAGGGCTTATGGCAATGCAGTTCACAGGGCTGGTCTGTCCCATAAACACATGGATACATTGCAATGCCTCAATGTTCCAGAGGCGTATAGTTTCGTCATCGGAACCAGAGACAAGGTGACTTGAGCAAGGTATAACCTTGATACCAGTGACATTATCTTGATGTCCCACCAATTCTCCAAGAACAGAATATGTGACTGTGTTGTAGAGGATGATCTTGGCAGCTGGGGCAATGGCCAGGTACTTGTTATCCTGTGACCAATCAAGATTTCTAGGGCATGTCAATCTCTGAGGAAGGGTTTCCAGGATGCAGCCATCATTATCAAGGATTTGGATGCGGGAAAGAGGGGGGAACACACTCTCTCTGAGCAACACCACAATCCTCTGGGCATTATGAGGACTGAAAGGTAGCACAATATGTGAAGCTGGTGCATCAAATGTAATGACTTTCAGAGGCGCTCCTGAAGCAGTATTCCAAAGTCTTATTGTCTTGTCATAGGATCCAGAGAAGATAGTCTTGTCGTCTGATGAGAAAAGGGCTATGGAGAGATGACCTGTGTGTCCAGAAAGTGTCCGGAGAAGGATTCCCCCTTCTGCATCCCAGATTCTGACATCAAAGTCATCACTAGCCGAAGCAATCCATTGGCCATTGTTAGAGAATGTGACACTTTCTACGGTGATGTCATTATGCCCTTCCATCACTCGCAGACACGCTCCCCAAGTCTCGTCTAGACCAGTGAGCACATTGACAACGGAAAGATGATCAAAGTGACGCGCATATACCTTCCGAAGAAGGGCTTTTTTTGGAGAAAAGGGAAGACCGGATGCATAGACCTGGAAGGGGCACATCTTGATGGCATCCATGAAGGTTAGGACAAATCGGTAGCCGTCATTCAGCAGTATTCGCGTTCTATCATCAGCCTGACAAGACGAAGGATGAGACTACAACGAAAAGAATGAGATGAAGGGTAAGTCAAGCTGTACCTTGTGCCAGCGCAAGGTGCGAGCAAGTATGGACACGACTGCATCGATCCGACCAAGCATCCCAAGTGCTTCCATCCAACACAGCATCTTCGTCTCTGTAAATTCCCCCAATAGGCGTGTCGTCTCAGGCGTCGGCGCAGAGTTGCACAGATGAGTAGCCCAATAGAGGCAAGAGTATCGAGTATGGGATGGGATCGAGCGTAGCAGACGTCCATTGAAATCTGGAATATTGCTTATGAAGACCAGTGGATCTTCAAGCTCGCACATATTCTTCCGTAGATTGTTGTCATCTAGCAACGTTTTCAGGCATTGGGCGGCAAGGAAGTTATCGCCACAAAAGGAGGGCTGGTCACTGATATTGGGGAGCCGGCAGCGCCTTGGATCCACCAAGTATTGAGGGAAACTCGCATGGAGTAGACGAATTGGGCCGTCCTCAGAGAACGTCAAGACTGACTGGAGACGACAAAGGACCTCGTTAAGCGTCGCACATCCCACCTGTAAAAGGGAGCTGAGAGCTTGTGGTACCAGCTGATCTTGGATCACCGCAAGAGCACCCAGAACAATGGGAATCGCGGTTCCCAAATTGGGATGACGGAAGTCATCCTCGGAGAAGGCATTGCAAAGGACAACACTGTAAAGGGTGTCGAGCGTGTTGACATTCAGCGGATGGTTGAGAACAAGCTCAAGGGTTTTGCTGAGATCACGCTGATACCGACGGAGAAATTCGAGCGCGGTGGACGCAAAGATGAAGAGACCGCCAGCTTTATCGGTCAGTCTCTCGAAAGCATCATCTTGTACTGTCTGGAGCTTCTGCGCAATGCCAATCTCAGTGGAATGAACTTCAATGAAACGTCGGATGTCGTCACGGACAATGTTCATGGGTACGGACGTCAGCTGAAACGGTTGGAGTTCTGACTCCCACTCGACCGATGCAAATGCGTCTTGGATGTGATATTCGGGTCGAGAGGTAACAAACAAGCGGAGGGGGAAAGGGAGAGATCGTATGCGCTTGAGAAGTGCATACAGCAAGGCTGGGACCTGCTGCTGTTCGTTACATTCATCGAGTGCGTCGAGTACAAAGACTAAAGGTTGCAACGGCCGTTGATCTTCGGGGACTTCAGACAAAGGCTCAACGATGAGTTCATCTAGAGCGTAGGTTAGATTCTGCGTGTTTCCTCTATCTTGATGTTTTGCAATCCCTTTGATGATGTACGGCGCGAGGTACTTGTGCAAGCGAGCGAGCTGAACAGCAAGCGTAGGGAAGACATGTCGTGTCGAAGACAGTTCTTCCACACCGCGTTCAAAGAAGAACGACCCCCCGAGCACCCCAGCTTCATCAAGCATCTTAGCCACTTGAACAGCGATCGTCGATTTCCCTGTCCCCGCTCCTCCAGTAAGGACAAAAACGTGCGCGTTTGCGCGAACCTCATCCGAGCCGTGCACATGTGACCAGTCTACAATATCTTGCAGTAGCTGTGTCCTTGTACCTTCCAACCAACGACTCTTTCGAGCATTGACAGGAGCTCTATACCCAGCATCGACTGTACGAAGTTTACCAAGTTGGCGGTCTAGCTCAGCTGCCTGCGTGGTCGCGACGAGTTCATTGACCACCATCTCGATGCTGACAGTTCCTTTTAGCTAGACGAAGGTCTGCATGTTTAGAACTCCTGACGAACACGAGAGAAGGGGTTGGGCAAACCTGAAAACGCGACTGCGCTTGCTGGACCTCTTTATTTAACGCCTGAAGAGTTTCCGCGTCCATGTTGCTTTGGAAGAAACGTGACAAGACATTTCCCTCTCCCACCTCTTGTGCCCTCGTCAGAATGTTCTCAATATCACTGTGCAGAAATCAGTATTGTTAACGAGCAAGTTCCAAAAGTTACATACTTGGCAAGTTGGTTGACACGGTCTTGGAGTTCGCGCGATCGTTTCAGAGTGGCGGCCGCGATTTGGGGATCGGCAAGTAGGTTGGCTTCCATCTGCGTTTGGACATTGACCGACGTGGATTCCAAGAAGGTTGCGAGATCATTCAGACTCTTGGACAACTCTAGGCATTCCTCCTTATTACTTCTGGTTTTCTTCAACAAAGTCAGTGACTTTTCAAAAGAGACTTTCACCCCACGTACCCGGACCATTTCTACCAACTTCAACAGAGAACCTGCTGCCACTGTAAGTCCAGGAATCGGCGCAAGCTTCAGCGGCCCTTCGGCCTGGCTTAGAATCATTGCGGAAGCGGAGAGGAGAGCATCAATTTGTTGTCTACGTTTTTTCTGCGACTGAGCCATTTGTAGGATATAGCAACTGATCAGCAGTCGGGTGCAAAAAAAGCAGTACTTGACCGTCAGATTGCTGTTGCGTACTAGGCGCTGAGCAACGAGTCCCATCGATAGCGTGGGAGGGGNCCGCCGACTCGAGCTTACCATTAATGAAGGGTGAGAGGATTGCGTGGCGTTCACCAGAGACCAATGGCCATGGGGGTCAAACGCCCTTGAGGGTCTGGTGCTCCAACTCCTCCCTCACCACTGTCCATCCCTCGGCCCTCCCAATTTCCACCCATCTACACCCGTCGCTTATACCCTCTCCTCGAGCTCTTTATCTTCTTCGTCATATTCATCCCGTACTCAGCTACTCCTGTTATTAGATGCTCGAGTAAGAACGAGAACCCAGCCATTACATGAATTCAGTCGACACGTTCGCAGCAGAACTGAGAAGCTTTTCCTCCGCTCTCCGGGTCGATGGTCATGTGTGCACCAACATTGGCGGTTGAGGGTGTACATCCGTGAGTGCGTGAACAACTGAATGAACAGATTGCTGGTTAGAAGGCGCGAAGCTAGTCCACAAAAGCAAATACATACTATTTGGTGTAGCAGAGAAAAAGTGTAAGCGTCAAGTGAATGGTTCTTTCTGATGACGATTTGGTGGGACTGCGTGAATTTACTTCTTGCCTGCCGGTATTGTCCAGAGTTATCGTTGTGAAGGAGCTAAGCATGGAGGCAAAGGGAGTGGTTCTTGATAAGCAATTGAAGGAGACGAGGAGAAGCATTGGGTCTGGTGACTCGGCAAGGGTTACGTAGAAAAGTGAGATGAAAGACCGAATGAGATTGAGGGGCGATGGGATTGTGTTGTAGGTGACAGAGGGCCTGCCTGAGGAAGAGGATGTAGCACCTTCGTGAACGAGCCTGCAAAGAAAGCAGAAAAGATCGTCGAATTTCGCTCACGAGTCGAGTATGTCGATTGCCATGATGTACGCGTCGAATCCGCCCTTTTTCCTTTGATGCCATTCTGGATCTCCACAAACATCGAGGCGTACAATGGCAGGACTAACGCCTCTCTCTCTCCTCCCACTGACACTCTCACAAGCACACTCATCTCAGGGAACATACACGCCCATTCCGACAGTCCACCATGCGGCAACGCGGATCCGAACATATGCGCGTGTGTGTGTGCAAACCGAACGCTCCAGCTCTTCTCTAGTAGACGGTCCATCCCAGAACGTGCAATAGGCTTCCTCTCTCCCTCTCCGCGCGTCCTGCATGTCTTGTATATGGGTATCCGCGAACCGGAGCCCCTTGAGCTTTATCGCGTCCTGATTGGAGGGAAACCGAACCGAGGAGCCGTAGATTGATGGTGCGGGTTTCGTTCGAGGGTTGGCGAGAGATAGCTCGTGGAAGGAAAGGACTCGAAGAGAGAACGTTACGTTTGTTGGCCCGTTTCCCCGAACCTCTCTATCTTGACCCTCCTTCTCGAGGAACCGCCACTTACACTTCACTTTCGTGGGAAATGCTGTGGAGGATTCGCCGAGCGGTGTTTCGCCATGGGATGGCCAGCTTGACTACGTTGTGACTTGATGAGCGGAGGTAATTGTTTCGACATCCCTCTGGAACTGAAGCAGGCATATTGAGATGACAGTGACAATACTCGTACAACCAGACATGCTTGCATACCTCGTTAGATCAGCGATCTTTGAAACCTCCCTCAAGTCCACGTGTGAATTCCGTGGCTTGAGTTTATTCGTTCCACATTTGACGTCGTCGCCTAGGTCCACCATAGGTGTGATAGACCGGAGTTTGGTGTTTGCACGGCCGTCGAGCCTTGAAGCTTGAAGGGCTGATATTCTCGGGAAAGCTTTCCCAGAACAGGGCTTGGGGTTGGCGCGACTCGGATTTACTGAGCACCAAATGAGCAAAGGTAGACGAAGAGGTCAGTATGACTGACCTCTTCAAAGCTTCAAAGCTTTTGCCAATTCCAAAGGTTCAAATTTCTGATGTACCAGCAGGCGAGTTCCTTCGTCACGCGGAAAAGCGCTACCAGTGCAAGAGCGTGAGGTCTGATTACCACAAGGCACCACGCCAACTAAAATGGTGCAGGGGGATGACCTTGATCACGGAGATGGTGTCGTGACTGTACGCGATTGATTTGTGCGTCGGTTGAATACTCGAGACGTCTGAAATGCCAGGACTCGTAGGTCAGAATACTTGTGATGGAGAAGCGGGGCTGGTGAGCGACGGGTGAGGAAAGCAGCGATAGATACCATTGCGAGTGAAGCCAACGGTCGGCTGTTACGATTCGTGGTTGACGGACTTGGAGAGGTCGGACAGTGACGAAGCTACAATGGAAGCAGCATTCATGAGCGGGTCTCGTATCCATTCGTCTCCTCTCGCCACTCTCTCTGTTCTGGTATTTCTCCTCTCTTCTCCCTTCTCTCTTGTCGTTCCCCATCTCTCTCTGCCTGCGAACCAAACGCTCCAGTTCCTCCCCAGCACCGATTTGTCCTCAGTCCACCCGAGAACAAAACATTGCTTTCCTCTCTTAGTCTATACGTGTCGTACGTGTCTCGTAACGTATATGCGCCTCCACGAACCAGGACGGCTTGAACTCTATCACACCCATCCCAAAANCGCGAACGCGACGCGTCGTGTGAGTTGTAACCTGAGGCGGCTGAGTGTTCAACGTCCAAGTTAACGTTCAGTGTTCAGTGGAACGGCTACTGGTAGTGGGGTCGGTGGATGGTGATGCTCTGCTGCACGGAAGGTGGGTCGAATGGAAGGCGGCGTCTCTTCGAGAGGTAGCCGCATCATGGATGGGGTGAAGACGTTTACGTGACGGATCCGAGTTGAAGAGGGAATCGAAGGGGTCGAAGGCGACGCGTCGTATGAGGGCCAAGCGTTGCAACCTGGGGAAAGGACAAGGGTGGACTCGAAGTAGGACGCTCGGACCGCGGAACCTCAGCGAGAAGGCTTGGGAGAGCTTGGGCCGTTGTGCTTGCTGAGTTAGACCTTGCCTCAGCTCATATGGCTGTTACGCGCGTTGAGAGACGACAGGTCGTATTGTGGTCTCGAAACTCGAAAGGGGACTCAGCCGCTAAGTATAGTGCAAGCGATTTACGGGACTCTTGATCTCATCTGGGCCGGCCCATCGGCCCACTAGCTCCGGGCTCGGTTCAACTTCAATGACGTTGTCCACCATCTCACCATCTCGCCGTCTCCGCAAATTGCAAGCTGGTTTTGTGCTCACCGGTACCCTCTATCAGATGCTCTGGGGCCTTTCATCTGCGTCCGTCGCAGTCTATGGTGGACCGTCCAGTGATGGTTGTCAGCTTTTGCGCCTACGCTTGGCCAGGCGGTCGCAGCCTGTTCGCACTTATCGTAGTCGACTCCGTGCATGACGATTGACTATACGGCCATCTCCGAACCCCCAACATCACGTATCTAAGGAGTAGATAATTGAGCCGACTCCGTCTTTCTTCCCTTATCATTCTATGACTAGCATATTGTAGACATATCTTATTCACGGTGTCCGTAAGATTGTCCTAGTAGAGTATCATAGCCACGAAGGGGCAATTCGGTCCTAGTTCCCCTCATAGGCTTACATTGTAAAAAGGCGCACATCCTACAACAACGAGGCCGTTCTGGATTTTTCATATTGAGCAAGCGAAACCATTTCAACCTCCTGCCACTCACCACGAAGGAATCTCCGGTGCAACACAATGGTCGTGCCGAGCACGAACCACCATCATTTCCTGTATTGGAATGGGGGAGCATGTAACTACAATCCCAATACAATCCACAACGTGGAGTGGGATGAGGGCTACGATATCGGTATTGTGGGGTGTGCACTCACTGCCGACCGCCCCGGTTCTATTAGAATCCAGTACGACACCAAGCAGGTTTAGAAGCAGAGTAGCCATGGGGGCATCGGCCTAAACCGTCGTAAATGCGGATTAGAAAGGTCAACTCCAATCAACGTGTGTCAAAAACAAACCTCCGAAACCACGTTGCAGGACTGCAAGTTTCCTGGTGCACATTGGCTAGCTGGCTCCTCACGAGGGAGGATCATGGCAGCCCCAGCCATCAACGTTCAACTCCAAGAGTGGAAGGGCGACAATGACCGGGAAGGGGATGAGAGACGAGACGCGAAACTGCATGACGTTCTTCAAGAGAAGTTGACTGGTAGCGAGGATGAAGACATACCTTCGTCTTTCCATCCTCCTTATAAACGAGCAACAATCGCGACCTCAACGTACCCCAAAATACCTTGATATATCTAGTATACCATTTCAAGTCATCTGCGAGGCGTCGATGGTCCCCCTCCTCCTCACGCCTCACACGTCCAGGTCAACGGGTTCATCCCCAATTGCTATGCTCCGAACACACCTGATACAGAGGAGACTAGTGCCGATTGGCGCAAGATTGTCGTACCATCGGGAGCTACCGTGACTGTGGCATGCACGGGTCTCGAAGAGAATGAAGAGGGGTGCTTGGATCTCCATTCATCATTAGAGTACGATTCCTCCTGTGGTGTCGACAAAGGCCAGAGGCAGCGTCACGAAGCCTCATCGTTGAAGGGAAAGTGTGTCGACGAGGACAGAGCGCCGTAGCCCTGAAAGAGGGTGGAAGGAACGGCGTCGACGTCGGCATTGCGCGTCTGTCCTCTGCCACGCGCGCGGCTGGGGGTAGTTGTGTTTCATTGGNTGCTGGCAGAGGCGGCCGTGCGTCCGTCGATGTGTGTGTGTGGATATGCATGTGAGACGTAGAGTGGGTCTGAGGAACGAGGGACAGGGCCGTCGGTGTGTGCTTACTTCCTCCATCTACCAAGTTGTTCAAGAACTCTTGTTATGCCGTATGCTCGGGTAGTGAGAGCGAGGTTGAATGCAAAGCTCCAAGCTCCCGACGACAGGGCCAGGGAAGGAAATGGCGGATTGAGGCATCCAAACGTCAACAAGGGACTGGCGGGATGTTCTCCTCCGATTCCTCTCCAATCTAATGTCTCCTCTCTCTCCTCCACAACGCCTCGGAACCTGAAGAGCCTCCTTCGCGGCGTTTATTCATGCCCAATGGCCGTTGACTAGGACACATAATACATGCCGCCCCAGGCCTTGAGTTTGCATGTACCTCATCCGCATCGTGAGTTGTCGAAGGAGGTCGATGTGGTTGTGAGGGAAGAAAGGTTGAAGTGACGAAGGAAGCAGCGAAAAAGATCGTCGACGATGTGACCCAGCCTCCCTTCTCGTATCCATGTTCATCTATCCCAAACTTCAGAGAGCGTTTTCCATGTTCAAGGTATCTGAGACGAAGTGATGCCTTGGAGAGGCGAGGAGACACGAGAGATGTCGATGAGAGCTGGGAGGACGGGGGTGCCGAGGGGTGCCGGTGATTGAGTGATCGAGGTCCCCATTGCAGATCTCAGATCTCAGATCAAAAGACACCCCGCGCCTTGGGCTTTTCACTGCTTTTCACCATCTCCCCATCTCCCCATCTCCCTTTCTCGTCACTCCACGAGCGCGTGCGAAGAACTTGTCTCTGTGGGCCGTTGCCACGGCACGGCGTACGAGTCCTATTTGACCACCATTGTTCTTTGACTTATCATATACCAAGGGAGGGAGCTCTCAATCCAATAGTTCAAACACGACGTAGGCAAGCCAGAAGGTGAATGCGACATCTACCGAACATCTACCAAAAACTTGTCAAGGTTCCTTGCTCTCGTTCACCATTTCTACGGGCTTGCTGTTGATCAACATGAAAACAAATTGGAGACTGACTGTATTGACGAGTTTGCGACCGGTGCGGCGGTGTTTTCACTAGCCATGTGCTGGATGACATGACGATCGGGGCGACCTAGGGGTGCTCTCCATCATCCTATGTACATCTCAAGCTTACAGAAAGTTGGGCGAGCGTACGCACACCCCTTCTCCATCTTTGGTCTTCTTCGCTCTTCCGTATTTTCCGTCGCCAGCCACCATCCACCCAAGATCAATATCCTCATCCTCATCAAGAACCTCCATCCGATGCAAAGGCGAGCAACTGGTGTTGTTTCCCGGGTTAAGGACAATGCCATTCCACGCTTGCAGAGACGGGCGCATTAAATGACTATGGGGTAAGAGGTCGTTCGCGCCACGGAAGACAGACGAGAGCTTGTTTGGGCAAATTGTGATCCAAAAGTACCAGCGCCTTGGGAGACTACCTCCTTCACGGACACAAAGTCTGAAAGCCCTTCTACTCCTTCACTCTTTCCTCCACATGCACATCCCATTCTTCCACAAATACCCGTCCCAATCCATGACCATCACGACCAACCCAAGCAACATTCTGAGTGAAACATGGGCAAACGTCGAGCATAGCGATGAAGACACATGAAGGAGCTTCTGGGCTAGAGCGTTTGTCGACGGAGGAGAGGAAGCGGAGATGAGGGAGAGATGGTTGCGACTGAGTGCCGACGTTGGATGCTGCATGCCGTCAGAGGTCACGCATGCGAGGGAGGATGGGGGTTTAGTAGGGAGATGGGCTTATCTCCAGCATGTCAACAGCAAATGTATGTTCTTCTTCGTATCGCCGCTACGACCGTAGTTTTCTGGCTACGATGGGCATGATGGTGATGAGGGGGAGGGTGATTGGAGGAGGCGTATACACTTGTGGGTGACCAAAGCAACGGTGAAAACCGAAAGACAACGGAGAAAATAGGAGGCAAGGGCGAGTTCTTTCGTCTTCTGGGAAAAGAGAAGCGTCAATATAAGCATTCCATGAAGTACGCACCTGATCAAAAAACCGAAAACCCAACGTATTTGCCCTGTGAGACGTCCTTGTTCGAGAAGCAAGCATCAATGCGGGGGCTGGTGGCTTCAGACGTTGAATGCGGGGACTTGATACAGCGGTAGCGACGTTCCAGTTGGCCGTAGCTCATTTGTTCGTAGGGAACGGCGGAGTGGATTGATCGGAATTCGGTATGGAGGAGCAAAACGCGTAGAACTTTGAGAATGCGAGTCGGACATGGGCAGATTCATGGCGTCGGGGAGACTTTCGTGAGCCCCGCTTGTTCGAAGCTGGAGCAAGGAATGCTCGCGCGTTGTGAGTGCGAGTTGGAGGAAGAGCCCAAGAGCATCATGACGGATATGTAGAACTTGTCCCACGGATCCCACGGATCCCCTTATTTTCTCCTGAGAGTACTAGCTAGTGCCGACGCATCTGCCAGCTCAAGCCCCGATGCGAGACGACCGAAGTGTTTTCTGCATATCAGTCCTCCCTAAATATCCATCAAAAGGACACATCTAACTCTCGAGAAATCGCGAAATGGCGTTTGCTCGCAGTTCACTTCTTTTTGCACTCACGTTGTCTTCATTTACTCAATAAGCTGATGGATGTACACTGCACAGTCTAGTGACCTTTTCATGACCTTCTCTTCGGGTCTAATTCCAAGGTCGGACTCGTTGACGTACCTGTAGACCTCAAAATCCATCACCGCCACTTGTATATAGAGTAGCGCGCAAACCTTCAACGCCATTGGTATCGGTTCCGTCCTTTTGATGACACAATTCATGCACCTTCCGACTTATGTCTAGATAAGCGAGAAATTGGAGGAACTATTAGAGCAACGTACCAGCTAACGATGAACGTGCGGGCCAGACAAGGAATTAGGAGCGAAATGGTTGAGAGGGGCGTGGGAAGAGGCTCTTGGACATGTCGGCGTGGGAATACCAGAGAGGCGTGACTTTTCAAAATCGAACAAATAAGGCGTAAACAAAAGGCCATCCAATCAGCGACGCGCGCTAGAGGCAATTGGCCAATCAGAGGACAGACCGAGCTATCCCACGAAAACGCTACTGCCAAGAGAAACTCCGTTTCCTACAAACGAGTCTTCGTTTCACTCTGGACTCGTAATGATACGGCGAGTAACTGGACCGTCTCTTCTCCGCTGCCCACATACACGATCAACCGGTCATACACGAACCCGCCCAAAGTCGTCATCAATGTTCTAGCTATCATGCTGCAGCATTTGCGTTGTAGTAGCTCTCCTGTCCGCCTCTGCGTTGCTCCACTATCCAGGACGGGCTCATCCATATATGTTTCTATGGCCGTCAGGTTCGTTGAACGTCAAGGACATCTTGGATGCTTATTATAACTACGCCTTGACAACCACAAACTTGTCCTCAACCCACGCCTTATCCTCTTAGCATGATAACTACTACGAACGGGGGACCTGGAATCCCCTCACACGTTCAAATCCACAGGCGTGCATCCTAGGACAAGGAGGCCGCTCTAGAGTTTTCTGTTTCAGTAAGTAAACCCATTTTCAACCTCGCGCCACTTACGAAGGAATTCCCGGTGCAGCATGCTGGTACTGCCGAACACAAATTACCGCCGACTCCTATGACGGAAATGGGGGAACAGGAAACTATAATTTATAACCAGCATGAGGTTTGTTAGCATGGCACAGTGAAATACGCTCTTACCGCCGACCGATCCGGTTATGGGACCCAGGACAATGCCAAGCAAACCTGCAAGCAAGCCAACGCTTGGGTTACTGGCCTGTTCGTTCATCAGTCGAAGGTCGTTCGTTTCTGGCGTAGCTGGCAACGACAAGACATACCGCTAGAACCATATTGCAGCATTGCAAAGTTCCTGTCGTACATTCGCTGGCTGGTTCTTGGCGAGGGAGGTTCATGGCAGCGCCAGTCACCAAGACTGGAAGGACGAAAACGACTGTGAAGGGGATGAGAGACGAGAGACGAATTTGCATGATGCTTTCGAGGAGAAATCAGTGTTGAACGAAGTCCAGTACTTAAGATGAAGACATACTCAGTTTAAGTACCTTCCTCCTCTTATATCCCAGCACACCTCAATTATGTTTGGCGGTAAATCGAAGCTATACCACTTGCGGTCATTTGCGAAGTATCGATGTCGATCCTCCTTCGGACGCCTCTATTCTTGGTATGTTTGAAAAGAGAGGTTAGTGTCGATCCTGCGCTCCCCGTGATGTATCATGAGGACGTGGAATATACAGGGCTTGGAGAGAACGAGATGGCTATGTCAGCACATCAATGTTGGGCCTGATAGGAATGCTCGCAGATTAATTACTCACCACCAAGCCCAAACCAAGCCAGCAGTCCTCATATATAGCCGTGATCGCGAAGGGACTCGTTAGTGGTGTTAACTTCTACAAAACAACAGTTTCTCTTGGGTGTTTCACAAGCGATTGATCCCCAGAGCGCTGAGAGCGGCGTCGTCCAGTTCACAGACTCAAGGATAGGCGGTGCAATTAGTGAGTGGACTTTGAGCTTATTTAAGGAATCTAGTGCACCGTCCGCACGACTGAGCAATTGAGCTTTTGTCCATGGTCGTGGGCCGTGAAGGGTAGCTTAAATTTAGCCATTCGAAGTGATAGACGTTGTGTTGGAACACCACCGAGAACGACAGGATTCGATAGGAAATTCACTGCAGGTGGCCTTCTAATTCTCGTCGCGGTAGCAGAGACCAAGTAAGCGGAATCAACTATTCGAGTTGGCACTCTCACTTTGAGAGGGGGGGNAAGCGTTCAGGCTTCTGGTAGCTTCTGGTTGGGTGGTAGCTGTTGTTGATTATGATGACGACAAGAAAAAAGCCGGACACGCTTTGGACACGCTACTGACGCGTCCTCGTGATGCCACACCCCCGCGTTGATCAGGGGCATTCCCCTAAATATTGGTGCGTTTGTTTCGAGACAATGGAAGTTCGGAGTGGATCACTGGAGCGTTGAGATGGCCATTGGTATATGACATTTCAGCTTCTAAAGATGTATCCCTTCACAGAGACACAGGGTAAGTACATGGGTTCCCAATGCTGAGCATAATATTACCATGAGACCTTCACGCCCGTCCAAGCTTACTTTCTAAACACTTATAAACCGATTTCCATTCGTCCGATTCTCGTCCCTCACAATGATATCCCATGTCTAGAACTGTAATCTTCCGAGCAGTGCTGATGGAGAAATACTTCGCAGCGAAGCGGTCTTCATACAAACAACACCAGGTGTCTTCACGTTCGCTTCGAAACGCAGGCGGCATCCAACATAGGTGTCTGTTTTGCCATCGATCCACCAACCACCCGTCGTATTGCGCGTATCGCTGCTGAGGAGGTTGGAGATACTCCGATGGTACGTCTTCTTCGTTGACACCCGCGAGCTGCTGAAGGTCCCAGTTAAGGATGTACCATCTTGGAGCTTTGACTTCGACACCATCTTGATCCGCATCCTCGAGGCCTTGAAGGTAAATGAATTTTCCATCCAAGGAAAGACCTCCCCACCCTGTGATGTGATGCTTACCACTCTTGCTTGTCCATCTAGGATGCTGTCGGGGGTCTAGTGATAGGGAAGACGTCTCCGCAGTTATGGTGTTGATCAGATGGATGGTTGAAGATGGGAATAACAGAGCGATCCAAGGACCATCTCCGTTCGTCAGGAGGGCATGTAGAAACGACGGTGGATCATCACTCTCATCAACCCTAACACTAGCCACAAGGCGGTCCTCTTTTGTAGACCAGACTTCTGCCTGACCCATAGCAACCTTTGTTGCCATAAATCGCCCGTCAGGAGATATTACCCAGCCCACCACGTCTCGTTCAACCGAGGTTGCTTTTGGTCGTTCGTGAACGTCCCATAATTGGAGCATGGAATTCATATCCCCGGAAACCAAGTATTTGCCGTCTGGGGAGAACGACAGGCTCATTATACAATTGCTAGTTGCCGTGTGTGTGGCAACACATGTCTTCTCCTGTAACGACCATATGCGCAACGAGTTGTCCCACGAAGAGGACGCGATGAGACCGTTTATAGGGCTGACCGCGATGCGATGCACATATCTGGTATGGCCCTCGAAGAGTTGGATACATCTCCGAGCTTCGACGTCCCAGACGCGTATCGTTTCATCGACGGAACCAGAGACAAGATGGGATGAGCTAGGTACAAACTTGACACCGGTTACATCATCTTGATGACCGACCAAGTCTCCAAGAACGGAATATGTGTTTGCGTTGTAGAGGATGATCTTGGCGGATGGGGCAACGGCGAGATACTTGTTATCCGGTGACCACTCGACACTTTCAGGGTATGTCAATGTTTGAGGGAGGGTTCCCAAGCCGCAGCCGTCATTATCGAGGATTTGCATGAAACAGAGACCAGAAAACGGCGTCTCGTCAAGGGAGAGCAGCACCACAGTCCCCCGGGTGCTATCGGGACCAAAAGGCAAGATGATACGTCGGATGAATCCATCCAAGGTAATGGTTTTGAGAGGCGCTCCCGAAGCAGTATTCCATATTCTTATGGTCTTGTCATAGGATCCGGAGAAGATTGTATTGTCGTCTGATGAGAAAACAGTCGTAGAGAGACGATCTGTATGACCAGGAAGAGTCCGGAGAAGCATTCCTCCTGCTGCATCCCAGACTTTGACATCATAGTCAAAGCTCGCAGAAGCGATCCATCGACCATTGTGAGAAAACGCGACACTGTCCACGATATGTTTATGCCCTTCCATTACTCGCAGACACGCTCCCCAAGTTTCATCAAGACCAGCGAGAACATTGACAACAGAAAGATCATTGAATTGATGTGAGTATACCTCCCGCAGAAGAGATGTTGTTGGGGAAAATGGGAGACCAGATGCATAGACCTGGAAGGGGCATGCCTGGATGGCGTCCATGAAGGTCAGAACAAACCGATAGCCGTCATTCAGCAGTATTCGTGTCCTGTCATCAACCTGGTAATACAAGCATGAGACGTCTGTTACAAGGATGAGATGAGAGGCCAGTCGAGCTACCTTGGTCCAACTCAAGGTACGAGTGAGCATGGAAACAGCCGCGTCGATCCGCCCGAGCAGCCCAAGGGCTTCCATCCAGCACAGCATCTTCGTCTCCGTAAATTTCCCCAATAAACATGTCAACTCGGGCGATGGAGTCGAGTTGCACAGATGGGTAGCCCAATAGAGGCATGAGTATCGAATATGGGATGGGACCGAGCGCAGGAGGTGTCCGTCCAAATCCGGAATGTCGCTTCTGAACACCAACGGATCTTTGAGATCGCATATATTCTTCTTCAAATTGCGGTCATCCAGCATGGTATCGAGGCACATGATGGCAAGATGGTCGTCACCGCGAAAGGAGGGTTGGTCGCTGATATTGGGGAGCCGGCAGCGCAGTGGATCCACCAAGTATTGAGGGAAACTCGCATGGAGTAGACGAATCGGGTGCCCTTCAGAGAACGTCAAGACTGACTGGAGACGACAAAGGACCTCGTCAAGCGTTGCGCAATCTAGCTGCAAGAGGGTGCTGAGATCCTGGGGTACTAACTGATCCTGNAATGACCGCAAGAACTCCCAGAACTATGGGAATCGCGGGTCCCAAGTCGGGATGACGGAAGTCATCCTCCGAGAAGGCATTTTGAAGGACAACACTGTATAGAGCGTCGAGCGTGTTGACATTCAGTGGATGATAGAGAACGAGCTCGAGGGATTTGCTGAGATCACGCTGGTATCGACGAAGAAACTCGAGAGCAGTTGACGCAAAAATGAAGAGACCGCCAGCAGCATCAGTGAGTCTCTCGATAGCATCCTCTCGAACTGTCTTCAGCTTGTGCGCGATGCCAATCTCGGTGGATCGAACCTCAATGAATTGTTTGATATCGCTACGGACAATGTTCGTTGGTATGGACGCCAACTGATACGGTTGAGGTTCTGATTCCCACTCGACCGATGCAAATGCATCTTGGATGTGGTAGTCGGGTCGAGAGGTGATGAACAGGCGAAGGGGGAATGGGAGGGAACGCATGCGCTTGAGAAGAAGGTAGAGCAATCCCGGAACCTGGTCTTGTTCGCTACATTCATCGAGGGCTTCAAGGACAAAGATGATGGGGCGTGATGGACGTTCATTGGCGCGAACCTCTGACAAAGGCTCAACGATCAGTTCATCCAGAGCATACGTCATATTCTGTGTGCTGCCTTTTTCCTGATGTTTTGCGATTCCTTTGACAATATACGGCGCCAGGTACTTGTGCGATCGAGCGAGCTGAACGGCCAGCGTGGGGAAGACGTATCTGGTCGACGCTAGCTCCTCGACACCGCGTTCAAAAAAGAACGATCCACCCAAGACGCCCCGTTCGTCAAACATCTTAGCCACTTGAACAGCGATCGTCGATTTCCCTGTCCCCGCTCCTCCAGTAAGGACAAAAACTTGCGCGTTAGCTCGAACCTCGTCCACGCCGCGACCTCGTGACCATTCTACAATGTCTTGCAATAGCTGTGTCCGGGTTCCTTCCAACCAGCGGCTCTTCCGAGCATTTACAGGAGCTCTGTACCCAGCATCGACTGCACGAAGTCTACCAAGTTGGCGGTCTAGCTCGGCTGCTTGTGAGGTCGCAATAATTTCGTTGACCACCATTTCGATGCTGACAGTTCCTTTGAGCTAGCCGAAGGAATCCACGTTTAGAGTTTCTGGAGAATATGAAGGATTGCGCGTACCTGAAAACGCGACTGTGCTTGTTGAAGCTCCTTGTCTAGCAGCTGAAGAGTTTCTGCATCCATGTTGCTTCGGAAGAAGCGTGAAACAACATTTCCCTCCAGCATTCCGTGTGCCCTAGTCAGGATGCTCTCAATATCCCTGTAAACAACTCAGCATCATCATTGTAAGAGTTCTGAGAGTCACATACTCAGATAGTTGCTTGACACGATCTTGGAGCTCTTGAGATCGTCGTAAGCTTGCAGACGCGATTTGAGAGTCGGAAAGTGGACCAGCTCTCGTTTGTTCTTGAATGTTAGCTGACGTAGACTCTAGGAACGCCGCGAGAGAGTTCTCTTGGACAACTGTAGGCATGCCTCTTTGTTACTCCTGGTTTTCTTCGATCAAAGATGTCAATGCTCTGCCAATAACATTGAACAATTGGAGCGGCACATACCTGCACCATCTCTATCAACCTCAACAAAGCACCCGCCGCTACCGATAATTCAGGAATCGGCGCAAGGCTCAGAGGTCCTTCAGCGTGGCTGAGGATAGCTGAAGAAGCGGAGAGCAGGTCATCGATGCGCTTTCTCCTTTGCTGAGAGCGAGCCATTCCCCGGGAACATGTGGAGGAATTGATTGCTGTTCAGTAGTCGAAATCAGTCTGAGTGAGCGGCACCTGGTCCGCCAGTTGAGTAAAGCACAAATTTAGCCTGGGACCCAACGGCATCCGGCCTCCCCCTTCAATTTGCCAGCATGCGCCGTAGGCTTTGTGAGTCTGATCTGATATAAACATTGGAGCTCTTTCATCAGGCTCCTATAACCATCCTCCCGTCACGTGTGTTTTGTTTGTGTTTGTTTAAAGTGCAAGCACTTTCCTTTTTGGGTCGGAAACAAACCACAAAACTCCCGTGAGGGAGGCTGGCAAAAGACACTGCGGAAGCCTCCGAAATGCTTTCCCAGGCCACCATGCCGAGCGGCATCATCGTCACGCACAATAGCTTAGTATTATTCCCACAGTTTTATCAGTTCCGTAAATGGCATTGCTCGCTTAATCGCTAACAACTTATCTCGACTATTTTTGGAATGTCTATTCCGAACGCGAGGCTCCCTAATGGGCGACGCGTCTTTACATTTGAAGAGATACGCGACCTTGTTACACAGAGACTTGGAAAACGACCATGCCTCTTCCAAATGGAGGCCGCGAAGGCTTTATACGAAGGTCACGACACTGTACTGTGCGCTGGGACAGGTGCCGGAAAGACTCTTACCTTCTGGATTCCACTCTTAATGGGTCTCGAGGATGGCCGTCCGGGATCGGTTATCATCATTGTCACGCCTCTGAATATCCTCGGCCAACAGAACGCGTCCGAGCTGACATCGTTGGGGATACCAGCAGTGGCAATCAATGGTGAAACAATAACTGATGAAATTTGGTCGGTGAGTGTAATTCCATCTACACGTGTTGATAGACTCACAGAATGACAGGACGTCCGAAATTGCCGCTACCGGGTAGTGGTTATTAACCCAGAGCTTATCATGAGCAACAGCGCAACGACTCTTTGGTCAAGCCAAAATTTTACCTCAAATCTCCTCACAATAATCTTCGATGAAGCCCATTGCATGAGCCAGTGGGGAACCTTTCGAAAGGAGTACCGAGAGGTTGGGCGGCTTCGATACGCAGTTCCCAAAGATATCCCACTCTATGTCGTATCCGCGACGCTTCCGGAAGCAGTCCTATCTGATATTAGTCGGATTCTTCAGCTCAAGGCCGATGAAACAACTTACATTATGCGCTCGAACGATAGACAAGAGGTGTCACTCGCGGTTGTGGCCCTCAAAAACCCAGCGAACTCGTTCGAAGATCTGTCGTGCCTCATCCCGGGCGGGCCTGAATCGACGACTCCGCCACCCAAGTTCATTGTCTACTTCGACAGCCAGAAGGAAACGGAAGAAGCTGCAAAGTTTCTCGTCAAGCTACTTCCACCAGGACAAGAGAAGCGAATAGCTTACTGTCATGCAACATTGACATCCGAGTTTCGAGAGGATTTGCGGAAGAAGTTTCAAGCTGGTGAGGTATGGGGTGTCGTTGCGACAGACGCATTCGGTCTGGTAAGTGAAATCAGGAAAGCAACAGTGACAGGACACTGACGGAGGCATACAAATTGTGAATTTGTAGGGCATCGATCTTCAAGGGGTTGAGATTGTTGTGCAGATGAAACCCACATGTACGATCGACGCGCTGTTTCAACGGTTCGGTCGCGCCGCTCGTGGTCAAGGGCAGTCTGGCTATGGGATTCTCTTCGTTGATAAGAAAGATCTGAAAATGTCGAAGTCAACTACAGCAAAACAAGCCGGGAAAAAGCGAAAACGCAAAGGCAAGGGTAACGTACCTTCTCGGAAACGACCCGCTACCACGTCCAACTTTCGACCACCCAGCACCAATCGCAATGCCAATACGAGTCAGCCATCCGAGGATGGTGTTGGTTCCAGTGACGAAGAGGCCAGCGAGGACGATGTCGAAGGGGGGTCCCAGTATGTAGAGCCGAGAGGGGGGCTACAGGTCGCGGTCAACGGTGGGGTGGTCTCTCAGGAAGGGGGCTTGCAGACGGACTTGCTGGGGGACATGCTGGACGAGGGCTTGTCGGACGAGGTCTTGGGTCGAGCCTTCGGGGGGAGACGTGGAAATGGGTGATGGGAGTGAGGGAATGAGAAGGGATGATAGTGGCGCGGTGGTGGGAACTGAAATGGATGTCGATGTGACGGCGGTTAATGTCACTGTGGGCACTGAGGTTGACTGGAACGAGCGGCGGGAACGGTATGCGAAGCCAAATGGGCGTGAAGGGCGCAAATTGAAGAAAGGAACAGACGAGGTGATGGAAGACTACATCAACTCACAGTCCCTCGGCACTGGTTGCCTTCGAGCTGTTCCCAACGTCTATTTTGGCAATGATCGAAGAGGTGAGTTCATTGTTCTCAGGATGGCGGTGATAGGAACATGTGATCGACAAAGTTGTATAGCCGCCGATTCCCATCTGAGATGCGATCCCACTGGCTGTCTTCGTTGTGCGCCACACGCCCGCGACAAGTGCTGCTTAACCTGCACGCCCAATCTCCTTGATTTCCTCAGGATCACCATCAAACGCAAAACGCGCGCTCCTCAGAAGTCAACCATCAAACCCTTCGACATGAACTCAACCACTAAGGCTCTTTATGCGGGGCTCGTTCAGTGGCGCCGTGAACACGCAGTCCAGGAACTTGGTGAAAACTCGGTCGCGACCTACGGCGCCAAGCTCTTCATGCCCGACTCTGCCATCAAACGGATCGTTGCATGCGCTCAAGCGAAAAAACTCATAGATTTGGCCAGTCTCAATAAAGAAGTTGACTGGAGTTACAAGTGGGCTGCAAAGCACAAGGAATCTCTCCTCGAAGTGATACTCAACCACTACCCAATCCCCATGCCTCCAGCAACGACACCGATTGAAACAAGACCCACATCATTTCCGCTTACATGTGCTACAACCCCAAACATGCCCCTCGTACCAACGCAGGCACCAGTCACACAAGGACCGCGTCCTCGTAAGGTTGAAACATGTGGGCGTTGTCGTATGAGTGGGCATCGACGTATGTCTCACCTCAAACGCCATCATTGGCAGTTGATTGACTTCAGCAGGGACCAGCCGCTCGTGCCCTCTTTATTACCAGAACGACGGCGCGTCGAGCTCAGCAGGTAGTCGGCGCGTTCAAAACGAGAATACCCCAGTTTTACATCGTAAGTGTAGCTTCAACCCCGACGAATTGTAGGAAACAATGACCAATCATTTAATAACTAGCTTTCGAGTCCGTATTCCAATTTACGCCCAACGCCGCTGGAACCCACGAGCACCTTCCCCTTCCTCACATGTCAATACCACCATCATCTTCCAGTTCCGCGTCATCAGCGGTCGTTGCCTCCGCCTCCGCCTCCACCTCCACCTCTGACTCAAGTTTCCCTAATTTACGCATCATAATCTCGAATCCGAGGCCTTCATAATCACTAATTTCGTTCTTCGACTGCCGCCGAGCTTGGAAAACATTTACCTTGTCCCTCTTCATCTGTCTCCCCAGCTGCTGAAATGTTTCTCGCATGTTCGGTGGTGAATGTCGCGTCGTTTTGTGGTCCAGGCAGAACATCTGTTCAAACTGGATCCGTGTATTTTTATAGACTTCAATCAACTGTGATTCCTTGATAATATGAGCCTTTGTGTGGTTTGAGTATTTTCCGCCGTATATTCTCTGTTGATCATCACGCTGAGTGTCTTTTCCGTCCAAAGTATGTGTGCTGACCTTTATATATAGGTTGTTGTGCTCAACAAGCCAATCGATCCCCCTCCATTTGCCTTCCTTCCCAGTCAAGTTAATCAAGATGTTCGGTCGGATGGCTTTCCTGTTTGTAAGTCATTTTGTCAGCTTGAACCGTCAATCCTGATCAAGATGCCAGCTTACTTGATCCCAGCAGGATACCGAAAGTGAACGTCTTCAAGATACCTCCGCAATTCGGCGGCATATTTATGTTTCCCGCACCCCGCAAATATGTTCATCCATGGCAAAAAACATGCTTCAACCCGCCCGATGTCACCGTGGTTCATCGCATACGAAATCTCTTCATAGAGGAGGAAGTAGTGGTGCCGTAACAAGTTGTTCTCATATTGTATGTCTCGTGCTTCGTCGTCCGCGAGGCGCATCGTTGAATCGATATCGTTGGTTGTAGCATCCATCTTCCCAAGCTTTGTGGCCACACGAACAATGTCTTCCCATGAAGGCTCTTTCGTGGCCCAATCTTCAAGTGATTCGCACTCAGGATGCTCCTCAGCCACGGCCGCCCTCCAGCTATCAAGACGAAGTACAATTCCAATATGCTCGATGGCTTCGTGTGTACGTCGAAAACCAGGTTTGTTTGCGAATTTCAGTGATTCTTTTGGCCGAATTTGACGAATATACTCCATCATGCTAGTTTCATCATCCTCCGCTTTCGAATCCTTCTTCGAAATGAAAATCCGCCAGATCGCGTCCGCACAAGCCATCTTTAGATGGAAGAGTCCCATCACATATACAACAAATTGAAGTCGTCGCCAGGGTGTCTGTTCGACTGCCCTTGATTCAAGAACACTCCGTATGCGTTCACCTGTCAAGAGATCACCTGATACAAGGATCACAGAATTTCCAATATCCGTCTGGACACGCCGTTCTGCTGGATCGCCTATCCCGGCCTGTGTCAACAGGGCTTTGATAGCCTGCGCGTTTTCGATTGGTCCTGACGGCGCAATATCCAACGTTCGGTTTGGGACCTGAGTGGTTTTATGCATTGGAATTGCTTCGTACGTCTCCGGTGCTGTAAGATTGCCTAAATGTTTCTTAAATTCTTCCGGACCATGATGGAGGAGATCGCTAATAAACTTCCATACACGAAAGCGGTCCCGCGGCAGCAGTCCCTGGGCATCCCGCGGCTTCGCATGGAGTTCAATCAGCTTCTCCATAGGCACCGATGGGCTGTTGTCGTGACGGCAGGTATTCCAAAGATGTTCGCTGCAGTCTAGGTCTTCACGTGTGACCATTGGGTGTAGGGGGAGCATGGTTCCGGTCGTCAAGTGAACCTGAGTTTCCTGAGTGTTCTCCGCGGTAGGAACAGACCTCTTCAAGTCCATGTCAAGGTTGTCATATGCGAACAAGGTGAGTAGGCTGCTTCCTAAGGTCTTCATCGCCCCTTCAGCATTTCCCGCTAGGCTCGTAACCGCGTTATGAATTGACGTTGTTGAAATCGAGAGGCCAATCGATGACAGGAACTCCCTCACTGATTCCGGCGCCACGGTCGCGTGTAAAAACACCCCAACAAGGGTTTGGAAAGCATTACACCTTGAATTACTGCTTTTCATGATAATACTCAAGCAGACAAGGGTGCGCTGCCAACGTAAGTTAGCCACAGTCATGTATTGATGAACGAGGAGACTCACAATGTCATTCAGCCCTTCTTGTCTTTTTTCGGCGCGGTCGATCTCATCCTCGGCTTCATCCTCGCTGTCCAACAAACTTTCCCCCTCCTCTCCATTCCCATCGGTGTTCCCACTGGCTTCTCCCCCCTCCCCATCATCCCCATCAATAACCATAGCCGCGCTATCAGAATCCGTTGCACTTCCCCCACCTTCGCTACGACGTTGACGCCTCTTCTTCGCTCGCTTCTTCTTCCGTCTCCGCGCCATCACCTTTCGCTGTCTGACGACCTCCTCATCCGATGAAAGAAGAGTTGACAACAACTCCCACAGTAGCGGCGCGCCACTCGAAACCTGTTGTATTGCGTTGTCCAACTGATAATCGCGAATTTTCTCCTCCGTCGCTTTTGATGCACCGAAATGGAAACCGGCTCGCTGCGAGGATACAACAGACACCTCCTCCTTATATGTTTTCAACATATATGGCCCAGCCCATGCGACCAGCTTTGCTCGTGCCACTCTTCTTTCCATCAACTCCATCAATGGCTCCGCAAGATTGTCAAACAATTCTTTTGCCTCCCCATCATCACTCAAAAGTAGAGATTTTACAGTGTCGATAGGTGTGAGTTGGTACGTGCGCAGGATATCCTTGATGTTGACTCGGGGCATAGCTGATGAGTCTATAGATCTTGTCCCCCTTGTATTATCAACCATTCGCTTAAACCTCGTATCATCTCATTAATCGGCAGCCAACACGGCTAAGCCATGGCCTTGACCCCAGACCATAGAAGTTTCTCCGAATCGAGCGGTAAGTATTGTCAGCCGCGATATCGAAATTAAAATAAAAAATATATTCAATTCTCAAGTACATCCAAATATGGTAAAGGAAATTATTATTTCTCTAATTTGCTAATATTCTGCTAACTGCTCAGTCACTCGTCACATTGTGACTTTTCCCTGTGTCTGGTGGCCTGGGAAAGCATTTCGGAGGCTTCCGCAGTGTCTTTTGCCAGCCTCCCTCACGGGAGTTTTGTGGTTTGTTTCCGACCCAAAAAGGAAAGTGCTTGCACTTTAAACAAACACAAACAAAACACACGTGACGGGAGGATGGTTATAGGAGCCTGACCATGGGCCATGGCAATGGTCAACAAGGTGGGGCGTGACAAGTGACTCTGCGTGACAACGTTTGGTCTTCGCCCTCTTTCACCCTTCCATGATGGAGAATCCATGCAAACTCAGTGGTATATATCACATCTGTTCCGTACGTTTACATCTTGTGCATATCACAGGTACCGTCCTATCCTACTCAAGGACTGTGGACAATGCGAGAGTACTCTACTCATCGACTCCAAGTAAAACTTTCCGTAAGCACCTATAAATTGGCTGCCATGCCGTATCCGCTCCCTGCTTTCGACTAGAAGTCTTGGTAACCTTCAGATCCAGGACTATAATGTTCATCGTATGATCGTTGACGAGGAACCATTTCGCGCTTTGACCATCATGGTAGAAAGTCCAAGCCGAAGGACTCAATTCTCCTCTGTAGATTCGGTAGGCGGATGGGATCCAGCATAACTTCGTGCCCTTCTGTTGGTCGACAAGCCACCCATCTTGAATGATGAATCGCTTATGAGGGTCGGTTGCGTCGATGTGCTCTGGGGGTATCTCAGCAATGTCCACGTAATTGACCCTCCTGGCCTTCCAGTCAAGGACGCGCCACCGATCACCATATGAACCAGCATAGATGAGGCGTCCATCAGCAGAGACGCCGCGTAGTTTATCTTCCCACCAACGGTAGCCCCCCAAGCCATGGAAGTCGTTCTTATTGATGGAGTGAGTCTCGCCAGTCAAGATATTAGAAAGGCGAATGTCGGTCGATTCGTTCCGCAGCGTAGCGACCCATGTACCATCTGGACTTCCCGCGACACTTGAAACCATGACCGCCCCGTCATCCCGAGGAATGGACCATAGGTGACGATCTTGATTCAGCGACCAAAGATCTACGATGACATTTCCATCAAGCCTGGTGGCTATGAACTGTCCGTCCGGGGAGAGTGTCCATTCGGGAACACGCTTGCGGGACGAGTTGGGTGCTTGGGAAGCGCTCCTCTCCTTGGCATCCCATAATTTAAGCGATCCGTCCCAGCCTCCAGAGAGAAGCTCGTCGCCAGATGGAGAAAAAGAGAGGGATGTGACTGTATCGGACTGCCCCGATAAAACAGCGAGGCAGGCTTTGCTTTCTAGTGACCACAGACGTATGGTGTTGTCGGAGGACCCTGAAGCAACGATGCCGTTTGAAGAGTCAATGCCGATGCTGCATACCGGGAAGGTGTGTCCCTCAAAGATATAGACACATTCTTGCGTTTTGATTTTCCAGAGTCGTACAGTAGAGTCTCTTGAGCCAGACACGATGAGGTCCGATTGAGGGACAATCTTGACAGCGAAGACAGTGTCTGTATGACCGACCAAGGATACTGGGGCAGAGTAAGTCTTTGTGTCGTAGATGATGACCTTCTTCTCATCGGTAATGGCGAGATATTTGGCCTCGGTTGACCAGTCGATAATGGGACTTTTTGAAACCTTGGCGAACGCGCGTAACATCCGCCCGTCGGTATCAACAATCTGGATGTCACCCGATTCCAGGGCGACCGCAATTCTATCAACCCCTCCTCCGGGGGAGACAGGTGAGAGAGCCATGCCTGAGATGTCTCCGGCCAGGTCAAAGTCATTCAGAGAGATACCTGAAGTTGCATCCCAAATCCTAACTGTCTTTTCCGACGCGGAAACAACAAATTTGCCGTCTGATGAGAAGATGCATTGCGCGACCTTGTAGGCCTCAGAAGAGAGCGTTCGGAGGAGAGCACCACTGGCAGCATCCCATATCTTGATGTCACCACCGTAGGCGCCTGCTGAAGCGATCAACCGCCCATCACAAGAGAAACCAGCACTCTGTATGCGGTCCTGGTGTCCTTCAAATACACGCAGGCAGGGACCCCAAGTTTCGTCTTGCCCAGCAAGCATATCAACAATGGGCAGATCATCTGCCTGACGGGCATAAACCTCTCGAAGAAGTGACTTCGACGGCGAGAAAGCCAAACCGGAGACATAGACCTGGAAGGGGCATATCCGGATACAATCAATGAAGGTCCAGAGGAAGCGCTGCCCTTCCTTCAGAAGTGCTCTCGTGCTATCCTCGATCTGACACGAAGAGTTAGACAAAGGAGAGAAGTTGATAAATGTCCGGACGAACCTTGTACCACTCCAAGACACGACTAAAAACGGATACCGCCACATCAACCTGACCAAGCATCCCCAGGACCTCGAGCCAAGCAAGCATCTTCTTCTCCGCGAAACCTTTCAAAAGTCGTGCCGTCTCCTGTGAGGGAGCCGAGTTTGAAAGGTGGGACGACCAGTGGAGGCAGGCATATCGAACGTGCGCCGGAATCGAGTTCATGAGAAGTGTGTCCAATTTTTGGATGTCATTCCGGAAAACCAAGGGATCTGGGAGATCACATATATTCCGTCTGAGCGCGCCTTCGTCAAGTAAAGCTTCCAAGCACCGTTTGGCGAGGGAATCATGGCCAAGGAAGGAAGGGTTACCATCGATATTGGGGAGTTGACACTTAGTGGGGTCTATCAAGGACCTGGGGAAAGTGTCGTGGAGATGAACGAGTTGATCGCCGGTGAGGGTTACAACCGGACTGAGACGATCCAACACCTCATTGAGTACAGGGAGCTTGAGCCGTAAAAGGGTGGAAAGGGACTTGGGAGGCAGCTGCTCTTGAAGTACGACGAGTGCTCCTATGACTGACTGAACGGAGGGACCAAGGTCTGGATGGTGCGAGTTGGTGTTTGGGAAGACATCGATGAGGACGACATTGTAAAGGATTTTTAGCGAATCAACATTTAAGGGATTGTTGAGAAGCAAGTCCAATATCTTGCGTAAGTCGTCTCTGTAACGAATGAGAAATTCGACACAGGTCGCTGCGTAGATGAAGAGGCCCCCGGTAGCAATCGTCAACTTCTCTACGGCGTTGTCTTGAATTTCTTCCAATGGCTCAGCGATCCCAGCTTCCGTCAAACGAGCCCGAATGAAGCGACAAATATCATCGTTGAGGACATCGGTGGGAATGTCGCCCAATTCGTACGGCTTGGGCTCGGACTTCCAATCTGCAGACGCGAACACATCATGGATGTGGTCTTCGTGGCGAGTAGTGAGGAAGAATCGAAGTGGGAAAGCAAGCGTGCGGGTGCGCTTGAGTAGTAAATAAAGCATACTTGAAATTTGGTCTGGCTCGTTGCATGCGTCGATAGCGTCGAGAACGAAGACAATCGGTCGTGAAGGCCATTGATCTCTAGGCACCTTTGACCAAGGCTCGATTATGAGTTCGTCCAAAGCGTACGATAGGTGCTGCACGTTTCCGTTTTGTCGATGCTTCCGGATGCCTTCAGCGATGATCGGGGCCAAGGTCTTGTGGTACCGCGCAAGTTGAACAGCAAGCGATGAAAAGACAAGCCTCGTCGAGGATAGATCCTCTAATCCGCGCTCGAAGAAAAAAGATCCAGCCAATGCGCCTTCCTTTTCGAGGACCTGGGATACTTGTGCAGCAATGGTCGACTTTCCTGTGCCAGCTCCTCCAGCAAGAATGAGAATCTGAGAATCCTCCCGAAAGTCGTCCGTTCTCCGCCCCTCTGACCAACTCATGATGTTCCTCAGCAACTTGACCCGAGTCCCCTCCAGCCAGCCTCTCTTTCGACTGTGAATAGGTGACATGTAACCAGCATCAACTGTACGGATGCCTGTGAGTTCGCGTTCAAGCTCTAATGCTTGGGGGATTTTCCTTTCGAGTTTGTCCATCTCCACTGTCTTGATCAGTTGATTTACTACCATTTCGATGCTAATTGTCCCTTGAAGCTAAATGGGTTTCAGTGATTAAAAAAAGGAAGGAATGGTGGGAAACGGACATGAAATCGCGACTGGGCTTGCTGAACTTGGGTATTGAGCGACTGAAGAGCTGATTCATCATCGCCACTTCGAAAAAAGCGACGAAGCGAGCTGCCTTTGGACAAGCCTTGCGCTTCATCCAAGATATTGTGAATGTCTCTGATGCAGGCAGTAAGTATATTTATAGTCATCAAGGGCCAAGTCGCGAACTTTAATAGTCTGTTCACGCGATCGGATAAGTCCTGAGACCGTTCCAAATTCGCTGCAGCTATTTGCGGATCCGTGGAGGGATCATCCTTAATCTGCTTCTGGATCTTCTCCAAAGTTGCGTTCAAGAAACCGACGAGGCTTCCGAGACTCCGAGCTAGTTGTAAGCATTCCACGGAGTTGCTTCGTGTTCTCTGCGAAAACAGCAAGATTAACACAGCGCTGATCTTTGAAAGCGGAAACCGCACGAACCTGTACAGTTTCAACCAACATCAACAAGGTCGATATGACCACCGAAAGACCTGGAACGGGTGTTAATGCTGAAGGGCCCTCTGCTAGGCGCAGAATGTTTGCAGAAGCAGATAGCGAATCATCGATGAGCTGCTTTCTCTCCTTGGAACGAGCCATACTGCAAGCGGGATGCAGACAAAGTTACGATAATTGGTGAATAACAAGCTGTTATCTAGCGCCTTGGTATGTGCAATGACATGGAGGGGCATGGTAGATGCGTGGAATGGTGGCATTGGTAGTAAACGTGAAACCAGCGTGTTAGGCACAGGAGAGTGGTCACACGGTGACAGCTGTAGTCACACTGTGGTCACGCGACCGCGTCACCGCGTCTCTTCCTTTCGTGGACACGCAATGGACACCACTGGACCATTCGCGTTTGCCCTTGTCAGGCCATTGAAGTCTTGTGAAAGTACTGTGTCCGCGGAATGCTACGCAAGTACTTGCCGGTCATTCGAAGGTGAACGTGTATGGGTACGCGTGTGGGCTGACATGTAGCCTTCAGGTGCGTGCGATGCATACTCGCAGGTTGTCTGGCCGCATCATTTTCGCTAACGAAGCTCTTTTGCTTTCCAGAATCGCCCAGCTAGGCCATTTGCTACCTCCATAATTACCTTAGAGCTCATGAAGCCAGTGTATCTACCCTCGGAGCTCTTTCAGTCCCGGATCTCTGCCCAAAAATGAGCCGCTGGTCGCGAGTATCAAAGGAAAGGTACGATGCCTGCTATAAACATTCGCCCACAAAACGGACCAACCAACAGTAGATTGATGCGCTGGCTTGGGATTGATGACCGCACCGGGCGGCCAAGATGTGGGTCAGTGGGAAANTTACTCTAAGTCTCCCCACCGTACCGTATGCTTCTTTATCAGAACCTGCTCGTTCTGCGCGAGAAGCCAAGGCCCAAAAATAGAGGATATATCATGATTTGGGCCCGCACTGCACACAATCCGTCAAGTCGCGTGGACCTGCAGCTGGCCTTCATTATTTAAATGCAGGCCCTCCCTCGAGTCCTACTACACGCGTCCCCACAAATCATCCCCAATGACAGAGCAAAAAAGTATTCTTAACGTTGTGATGGTCAATACATTCATAAACTCTCGCATTTTCAACGGTCTCATCTCTTCGTTACCCTAGGGAGCAATGACCTTCGGAGAAAAAGGGACGGAGGGTGCCAGAGTCCACGACATCAAAGAAGTTGAGGCCATCTTGGATGTCTTCCAAGCTCATGGTCACTCAGAGGTCCATCAAATCTTTCATGGGTCGCGCCGCACACTGACAACTTTTGCTTCGCATCCGTAGGTTGATACTGCTCTCATCTACGCCCACGGGACAAGTGAAAAGTATCTTGGAACTTTAGATCATGCCGGACGTGGATTGAAGATTGGAACGAAGCTCTTTCCCCTGAAAGTGAGTGCTCCGGATGGTTCTGAACTTCAATATATCGATACGTCTTCCTTAGGCCTTCGGCTTGTCCCATAGCCCAGAGGTTCGTCATTGAAGCACCCCAAAACCTCATCTCCCAAACTGTCTGCAGGACTTGCGAAAGTATTTGATGGCATCAAAGAAGTCATTAAACACCGAGTATGCTTCATCAGTCTGTTGCGTTGCGCTCGATCATGACACTGACCAACCGTAGTTGCTTGGAACTGTGGTACCTACACGCTCCTGATCGCAGTTTCCCCTACGAAGAAACCATGAAAGTTGTCAACGATCTGTATAAGGAAGGACACTTCAAGAAGTTTGGTCTTAGCAACTACATGGCGTAAGCTACACCGTCGAACGTGCTCCACAGGCCAATGCTCATCCATCGTTAGCTGGGAAGTCGCAGAAATCGTCGGTATCTGCAAGGCGAACGGCTATGTCCAGCCAACCGTTTACCAAGGCCTTTACAATGCAATCCACAGGTTGGTTTTCTCTCTCCCTTCTCTCCTTCGACTTCGCCGGATCTTCTTTAAATAGACATGTCGAACCAGAATTGTTCCCGTGTCTTCGTAAATTCGGCATCGCATTCTATGGTTTCAATCCCCGTATGTCGCTCTTGTGCCTATCAAATCTCAAAACAAAAATCGATGATTCCGCTTAGTTGCTGGCGGATTCTTCACTGATCGGTACAAGTCACTGGATGAAGCCGTCGAACCCGGTTCACGCTTCGACCCAAAGAAGATGCAAGGGCAGGTCAGTCGCGTTTACAAATCCTCCTTGACGCACCTTCTCATCACCCCTCTTTCGTTCATGGTAGATGTATCGAAATCGGTAAGTCGCAAACGGTTCTCTCCCCTTTTACACCCAGCGTTTTAATGACGAATAATCGTGCTCCTCTAGCTATTGGAATCAATCGTACTTCGACGCTCTAGCAGAGATTAGCAAGGTCGCTGAGAAGTACAGGTTGTCTCTCCCCGAGATTTCTCTCCGTTGGGTGTCCAACCATAGCCTGATGAAGCGCGAATTCGGTGACAGTATCTTAATTGGGGCTTCAAGCCTAAAGCACATTGAACAAGTAAGTCGCTCCGTTTGACGAGTTGGGTGGAATGTAACCTTTCTATCCCTTCTAGAACTTGATTGACCTTGAGAAAGGTCCCCTTCGTAAGTTATCGTATCTGGTTATCAACTCTCCTTCTGACATTCTTGGTAGCCGATGAGATTCTGAAGGCACTGGACGCTGCCTGGCTCAAAGTCCAGCCATACGCGACCCCTTATTTCCATTAGTTCGCGAACTCTACCGCTGTTCTGTAATATACACAACGTTCAATGATTGACTTGGGTGCATCGATGCAGCAGCGTCGCTACTGCTATGTAGAGAACGGTGGGCGACATCGCGCAGAGTCGACGTCTCAAATCCAGTTTTTGTAACATATGCTGAATGAGCCGAGCCCCAGGGGCTCTATGACTATTACCCCGTCCCTCTTCGCTAACGACTATCGCCCGGTTGTCGAATCTATCTCTTGGCACTCACTATCACTTCGCAGCTTCACAGCTGTATCGCGGCAAGGGACACTCATCGAGGCTCTTCGAGGAGTTTGTGTCACCCTCAGATCGTATCTCAGTTTCGGCCGTCCGTGATTGATGTTGATACGCGGTATGGTACTAATCCTTCCAGTCATCAACAGTGCACTGAGTGAGGCCTCCAAGTAGGGCGCAGGGTTCCTAGAAACGTTCGCACAACGTACGCATGACTTAATGCACTAACTTGACAAGGCGACGAGTAAATTGTGTTCATACAAGCTGCTGTAGAAGTAAACTGGATCGCTCGTCGCACCTCGGTTCGATATTGCACTCAAAAGGCTCCGGTAAACTATAATGAAACAGTCAGGTGCTGCTCGATGTATTGATTACAACGAAAACGCACCTTATGAGCTTGTGTGTGAACCGGGGGTTCAAGATACCGTTGTCAGGCGGGGAGATCTTGAATGCCCATAGGATGGAAGCGATAGCGATAAATACTGAATTTTCCCCGAGCGCTTTTCCGGGACAGACTCTACACGATTCGTTAGTTTGAGGTTCAGGAAACGGCGGGAAAATGAAATGTGTATTTACCTCTTGCCGAATCCAAAGGCCCAAGAAGCCGGATCAACCACGTTTTGCGTTGGGTCGAGGAATCGCTCTGGTATGAAGTGCTGAGGATTGTATTTGCTGTTCTCCTCGAAAGCGACCGCCCTGTAGGAAATATGAGATGTGCGATAAAGAGAGAGAGGCTGATGACATACCACACGTTCGGAACGACCATTGCACCACGAGGAATGAAGAACCCTCGGTACAGATCATCATCAGCCGAACGCCTGCCCAAAGCTGTTCAAGAATAGTTGAGTCCCGAAGAGACGGCTCGCGAAAATGAGACGCACTCAGAGGTACGATGGGACGCCACCTCATGGTTTCTTTGATGACGGCATTGACATATGGGAGCTCAGATTTGTCCGCGATAACTGGCATGCGCTGAGAACCAACCACTCGATCGATTTCTGCTTGGGCTCGAGCTTGAACTTCCGGGTTTAAGGCCATGGCTAGAACGAAGATAAGCACGGTCGCGTATGTCTGAGCGGGCGAACATCAGTGGGATACATAGGTGAAGTTTGAATTTGAGTGACTGAACTGATTCTCCACCAGCTTTGAGGGTGTTAGTACATAAGTAGGTAGATGATGCTGACAATGCTGAATACATACCACCATACATCGAACCAGTCGTCCATTTGACGGCATGCTCGAAATCGGGGATCCCGTCCCTATCCATTGACAGTAGATTCTGCGTAAGCGATGGAGCCGCCAGTCCATTGCTCTAGACAGAATCGCGTTAGCGCCACTGACAAAACGACATAGACAAGCTCTCACCAGGTCCTTCTTGACATGCTCGAAAGGCATGGTGACTAGTTTCTCAATCATTTCCTTACCAACTGCAGCCTCCTTTTGAAACGGCATCCAAGACGGGAGGTACTTCACTTGAAATAAATTTTCAGTGAAGACTTCATGTTTAGGTTCGAAGGACGTACGAAATGGAACAAGGTCACACAGGTATGCTCCAGGAACGCTTGCTCGACAAACTAAGTCCATGGTTGCATCGGCGTGCTTGATGTACTGACATTCCCAATGAAATCGGAGGCTGTTTATTGAAGGAGTACAGTTGACGCACCCGACTGTCAGCAGCCTCCACAGAGAGACCATAGGTAACGCCAACAACAACGCGACCGGAGAAGCTGTGCCAAAATTTTATCGATCTTGATAAACGAGTGATATATCAAGGACTCACAGTCTAATCGCTGCATTGAACCCTTCTGGTTGGCCAAGCAGAGAGACACAAAGTCTTCGCGCAAGATCTTCTTGTACATGGTGATATTGCTTGACGGCAGTCAAACTCAGGACGGAATGCGCAAACCGGCGATGAAGCCGCCATTCAGCATCGTTCTGGCGTAAAACGGTGCTCTATTGTGTGACGTTAAACGATTGGTATCGGAGAAGCCAGAATAGGTCAAGAAAA
>JAPEVF010000350.1:0-46334 GCA_029747585.1 Pleurotus djamor | reverse complement strand
TATCCCTGTTCGGCCTTGTTGACGTGAACGGTTTTTTGCTATCAGTCTGGCGTATTGTTGTCGGAATATCGCTCGTTCCTGCGTTTGGTACACTCTACCAGCGTCTTACCCTTGGAGAAGCTTCGAGGTTTGAAGCGTCAAGGAAACTTCACACCGAAGAAGATGCTCTCGATGACCTAAAGAAAGCAACCGAAGGTGAAACTGAACCCGTCAAGCTTGAAGAGCTCAGCAAGGATCAGGTCAAAGTTGAAGAAAGGGTTGATTCCAAAGCTAGCCCCGAATCATCCGAAGAAAAGCTCGAAGAGGTTGCTGAGAAGAAGGCTCATTTTGATGGTGTGTTTTGTCTTCCTTCTATGGTCCTGTATACTTACGGAGGTTGATACTAGAATTTATTCGTTACTTTTCGGAGTGGAGGCATGCGAAGTTGCTCGTTGGCACTTGCATGTGTTGGTTCCTTTTGGACATTGCGTACGTTTTACATATCATCTCGCCTGAATCGCATTTTGACCCCTCACTGTGTTCCGCGATAGCTTTTATGGAATCAACCTTAATCAAAACGTTGTCCTTCAACAAATCGGATTCGATGGTGCTGAGGGCACACCCTGGGAGAAACTATTCAAAATTGCTACCGGGAACATCATCATTACCGCCCTAGGATTCGTTCCAGGGTACTATGCTTCCATCTTGACCATTGAATATTTGGGTCGAAAATGGATACAAATCCAAGGATTTATCATGGCTGCATTTTTCCGTGAGTTCCTCCGTTTGCTTCGCGCTTCGTGGTCGATGACATAGCTTTCCGTAGTCGCTATCCTTGCCGGAAAGTTCGATAGCTTGAGTACACCGGCGTTCATTGTTAACTTCGCCCTTCTTCAAGTTAGTCCCGTATATCTTTTGCGTCCTCCTCGCTGCTGACGATTTTTGACAGTTCTTCTTCAATTTTGGAGCTAATACGTAAGTTTCACCCATTTGATCGTCGTATTGCACCGCCTAAGCATTTATTGTCGGTTAGCACGACCTATGTAAGTTACACAAATCGATCTGACATATTCATGTCGTTGATTACTTGCCTCGCAGTGTTACCCTGCGGAAGTCTTCCCCACTCGATTCCGTGCGTTCGCCCATGGAATTTCTGCGGCTGCGGGGAAGGCAGGGGCGATTATCTCTGCATTAGCCTTCAACCAGCTTAGCAAAAAAAATCGGCACACCAGCCGTTTTATGGAGTGAGTCATCTATCCTTGTTGACTTCGTGTACGTGCGTCACTTACGTTTGCATCTACAGTATTCTTTGGATGCTGCATTGCCGGGGCTGGTGAGTCAATACCTTATCTTACGTGCGATGCATTTGTCTGAATGATTTTCCTTCTTGCGAATCCTAGTCTTCACCCTTTTGCTACCCGAGGTGAAGGGACGTGACCCGGATATCATCTTAATCGAGGAGATGAAGGAGGCACGCCGACTTGCGGCCAAGAAGACCTCAGATTAGAAGGGCTTCGTAGGCATTGTAACCGCAGTAACCACACACGATGTACATGCATTAACTAAACGAATGTAAAATGTGAGTTATTCGTTCGGATAAGGGACTCGCTTTGGCTTCCCCCTATTCTAATGCATACTCCGCCGCGTCCAAACAAAACGCTGTATAAAACACCTGCGCTTTCCCCCAGTTTCAATATTGCACCTTTGACCTGCGATCCATCATATCGAGAGCTCCGCACAATGCCCAACAAGTCCTCTTCCAACGATTACTCTTACAAGAGCAGTGGCACGAATAGCCAGGTACGCCGACGACTCTCTTCTCTATCTTTCAGCAGACTGACTCATGAGTTCTTTGTGCATTTGATCAGGGCAATCACTACTGCAGTCGCGACTATGGTTCATCTGCTCCCAACCAGAACGCGTACCATTACTCTAACCAGTCCGTACACATGTCGACACCGACCAACCCGTTACTGACTTGGTGCCTTTCTCTTCGATGTAGGGATGGCTCTTACTATTACTCCAACCCCAACGGCTCGACCTACTATAACGATGGGAAGGGAGGCTCTACTTACACTCCCAGCGGTGGAAAGTAGGCTGTGGGACCTTGCTCGCCAGCAGTTTTGACTGCGCTCAAAGCAGAATAGTATACGCGTTATGTCAACGAAGAAATGATAGTATCCCTGACACAACGATTTCATGCGAGTCGGTAATGTTATCTGTGCCCGGAAGGGGGAAGAAGGGGGAAGAACATGGCAGAGCTCTTCACCTTTCGATGAGGATCACAAGACGCCGTCGATCCAGATTCAGTCTAGATACCCAGGGAGAACTACCCATGATACATGATGAGGGTTTTAATGGGGATGATATCTATGTAGACCCTGTCTTCCCCTCGCCAGGCCGTTTTGGGGAGGGGCTGGATAGGGATGGTTCGCCAAACCTGGATGAATCGTTACCGACTCATGACGATCAGCTCGTTTTCTCTACTCAAGCCAATGTTTAAGAACGATGCTCTCCGGTTGGCCCAAACTTTGGGCCGGTGGGCCTTTATTAGAGTAACGGTCTTTAAATAAAAGGGACAGACACTTTTGCGGTTTCACTCTCAGCGAGGGCTTTCCACTCAAGCAAAGCAAAGGCTTTGTCGCGGGGCTTCAGCTAATAACTGTTAGAAACGACCTCACAAAGCGAGTTGAGGCCTTTTGTCTGCAAAAAGCGGGAAAGGATATACGGCTGACGTCGAAGACGTCACTGGTGAAGATGATCGCGTAAAAGGGGCCTTAAGTGATAGGAGTTACATCCTGGAAGGTGGCTGACATGTTTTCTATCTATATGAAGCCGACCATCCCGTTCGTACCCCTTCATCCGCTACCACCATCATCTCTGTACTCAAGAACCATCAGCTCCCCAGCAACATGTTCGCCAAAGTCCAGAAATTCTTCGCCAAGAAGGCCTCCACCAAGGTAAGTTCCCCCTTCGACGCGATCGTGGTCACTGTGCTCATCGCGTCCCCCAAGGTTCTCCCAGCACCCCCTATGATGTCTCGTCGCGACTCAGACGACAAGACCCTCGTCGACACCGAATCCACATACGCCTCCTCCCCAAAGTCCTCTACTTCCACCCTCGTCGACCCCACCATCTCCATCTCCGACCTGGAAATCGTCCAAATAGCTGAGACCTCGAAGACGCATGACAGGTGGGACGTCATCCACCTCGACACCGGCAAACAGTACCAATTGAGGAGCTCTATCAATGACGGGATCGACGGCGAGGATAACGCGCGAGCCAAGGCCGAGGCTGAAGTCTATGAGACAGTGCGGGGTGATGAGCACTTCGTGCAGATGACCGAGAAGTGGGATGAGGGGAGGTGCGCATACCAGTTGACAGAGCGCTTTCCGACGTCGTTGGAAGACGTGAAGGAGGAGTTGCCTTCCAATGCGGAGAGAACGCAGCTTTACGCTGCACACATGGTGAGTCTCCCCCTTTCCCCTATACTTCCGCGACCGCGATAGCTGACACGGTTTGGAAGGTGCACGCTCTCGCGACTCTACACCAGAACGAAATCGCGCATAACGACGTAAAACTCTCGAATGTGTTTTTGAACGCGAGCGGTCGACCGGTCCTCGGGGGAATGGGCAAAGCACAGGTACTCAAGACCACGCTCACATGTGAAGAAGACTTTGTCGACTTCCACGCAAGTCCACACGCCGACGGTGGATACTTCCACTTCAAGAGAGAAGTGAACAAGAATGATTTTGTCGAGGATATCAGGGGATTGGGTGCTGCCATCTACGAGATGCACACTGGCGAAGTAAGTTGGATCCTTCCTTGGAATGCGTTCGCACCCTGATCGGGATTGCGCAGACGCTGAAATTCGACGAGGAAGGGAGTACGAGCACCGTTGGCCACAAGAATATCCCTTCCGCATTACACGACCTCTTGGATGGGATTTTCGGCGAGAAGACTTCGCCACTAAANGACCAACATGTCCTCCATCCAGTCTCATCCATACTTTTCCAGCATCGACTGGAACGAAATCGCCTTCCCCACCAACGAGGACTGGGAAGCGACCACACCTGTCAGCACGCCCATTGAAATCACCAGGACCGACGTCTTTGCATCGGTTTACAACGACATCCCCGATATCGAGTGCGACTGGGAGGTCTCGTACTCCAAGCCTCGATCATCACCACCACCACTTGTCGAGGTCGACATCATGAACCTCGAAATATACGGAATCGCCACGAATTACACACCGGCGAAGGGAATACGCCTTCCAAAATACTTTGGATCGGTTGAGGAGGAGGGCATGAAGCTGGGATCGTCGTTTGATTTCTCGAGGAGGAGGGCACCGGGAGTAGAGGTGTGGGAGTGGGACTGAGCGGCACATATCGAAGGATGACCTTGAGAGAGGGGATGGTGGTAGTGGTGCTGGTCAGCACTATCATCGGAGCCTTGGATCAGGTCGACCGGAGGTGTACCATTGGGCGAAAGAGTAAGCGGATGAGAGCAGTGGAATTTGATACCCAGACCGATGATACCAATATGCACTCCTTTTTGTCTCTGTTATGTTTTGCGACGTGGCTTTCGTTCAGCCCGCGCCCCACATTCGTTTGTAACCAATATATCCTCTTTTCATTTGACATCCGTCTGAGTCATATTGAGCGGATGGTAATGAACCGCACCTCGGACGGGGAGGTTGGTTTCACCGGGATGAAAAGTACATAGTGTACCGTTCACTGAGCGAATTGTGATTTGTGATTGCGCTTTAAGTGAATTGGGAGGCTTCAGCTGAGGGAAGACCCTGGAAACAACGGAATGAGCGTACCGCATGACATTGCCCAAGGAAAGTCGGAAATAGATAACTTAATTTACAACGCAGTCTGTCAACGCAAATAGAAAGCAACACGAAAGCACACAACAAAGCGTAAGTCCATCATTCCCAAGGTCATGTTGCCTTGTTGAAAAACGAGGTAATCTTCGCGGAACCATGTCCTTTCGCAGGCTTTGGCTTCGTCGGGGAATATGGTTTGACGGGGGATGTCCGAGGCTTCTTTGGTGAAGGTGTCTAACAGCATAGTAGGTCAATGTCTTGGACTTGGGATCGTGAGCTCGGTAAATTAATCACCCTCGTAGGCCGTCGTTTCGGTTTCGTAGGAGTGCAAGGGAGCTAGACAGCGTGGTGAAAGGTGCACGGCAAAATTATGATCTTTTAGACAGACTCACGTTAGTCAATGACAACTGCGCTTCGGTCTCGGTGGTTTCATCTTGACTTTGACCTGCACCACCTGATGACTCGGCCTTCCCTTCATCGGGAAGCCTCCCTTTCTTCTTTGGAGTTGTCTGGTCAATCCCCTCGTTACCGTCATCAATGATAATGATAGCTTCATCATCCAGAGTAGCCTCACTACTCATACTCCTCTTACGTTTCCCCTTCTGCGGGGTCTGCGGAACCACCGCGCCCTTTGCCTTCTGTTTCGAAAACAAGGCTTCTATCCCATCTTTCCGGTTTTCAACAGGCTCGATGAACGACGGAGATTCCTTCCCAACTTTCCCAACTTCCAGAGGGACCTGGTAGCTTACCAAACGAAATTAAAATATGATGAACAATGAGAAGGGACTTGGTACATACCATTGTAGTGGGGCACTTGTATCTTTGTACGGGCCTACCAAACCGGCGAGCTCCGAGGACCACTCTTGTGATGAAGTGTCCAGCCAGGTATCAACGGCCTGCTTCGTAGACAGAATGACCGGCTGTCTATCGTGCAGCCACATAAAGTCCTCATTTGCCTCTGTAGTTACGATAGTGAAAGACCACAAAGGCTTCGTTTGATCTGAGGAAACGATGCGTCAAGCTAGGCAACCCTCAGACTTGACTGACCAACCTTTCAACCAGGTGGATTCATACAGCCCAGCCAGCAGCATTATATCGCCACTCTGATGCTTGACGAAATGTGGTAACTTGTGTTTATCCCTGAGCAACCATTCATAGTATCTATCTCGACGACCAGATTCAGAATGTTGGATAGAAGGTGTCCAGAGAGATACTTACCCTTGGCAAAGGACGACACATCTCTGCTTGCCTTTGATAGGTTCCCACATCCCAGTGTCCCCGAGTAAGTTCTCCGATTTCGCATTAATGGTATTCAACTTGTTATCCTCGACCTGAGCCCAAGAAGGCACGAGCCCCCACTTCATGCTATGCATGACTAGATCGTCGTTCGAACCAGACGGACCGGGATCTCTCCGTCGAATGACTGGAGAGTACGTACGAGGTGCGATGTTGTACCTCGGGACGAACTCGTCTTCGTCAACCCATTCCCTGACTTCTGCGTGCACACGACCAGGGACTTGTCGGATGCGTCGATGCTAAAATATGCGTCCATCAGTAGGCAAGCACCAAGAGAGAGGTCCGAGGGGAGCTGACAGGAAGATGTAACGCGAACCGTCCGCACATGGGTACCAGGATGGTGGGGGTTGCGGTTCAAGTTTGGTTCAAAGTTGGACATTGTCATGTTCGCGTGATTCCAATGTAGATCAACGATCGTGCATTTATTCAGGGGCTCAATAATACCGACAATTCAACACCTACTGTGGACAATGCAACGAAAGCAACTCGACTATAACAGAACTGTACCTATAATAATACACAGATATAATAGCTTATAATGCGGAGTCCCTGCGCTTTCCTCTATTGAGAGACAGCGTAACACCAGTCCCCCCAGCCTGACTTCCAACTCGAGGGCGACCCCGAATCATGCCGCTCAACGGCGTCCTATAGTCCTTCTTTTCCGCTTCCCATGTTGCATACATCCGCGCATCAGGTAGGGCTGACTTGATCGGTGATTCGGTATCCTTTCCATTGGGCAAGCCATCTTTCTCTTTGGCTTTCCCATTAATGGATGGATTGGAAGACGGAGCGGGACCAGAATTCCAAGGCGCAGCAATTCCATTCCCATATGTGAGTTTTGAAGTACCGCGAACCAGGGGAGGTGGATGTACCAGAAGACCTGTCCTTGCAAGGATGGGTGGCTGACGCAAAGATGAGATGGGTGACCGCACAAAACTGGCAAAAAGTCACTCACCGGTAGTACCCGACGAGCAAGGCCAGGTATACGCGATGGTTGGTTGGCTACAAGGTGCAACATACGGTCGGGGGCATAGACCGGCCGTGGTGGTGCAGACGGGAGTTTCGGGTCCTTGTCGTCGGGTTTTGGTAGTTTGCCTTCAGGTGGGGGTGCCTTGCCCATCGGAATAGGGTGGGATGGTGCAACTGGGAGTGCGCGAGGTGGAGAGGGAGCTACGTTGCCGAAAAGTGTATCTGGTGGTTCCCAGCGAGGTTCTGACTGCATCTGGTGGAGCAGAGCCATGGCAATTTTGTGCCGCGAAGGAGTCAACGTTTGGTTGTGCATCGGTGGGTGTGTCAATATGTGATGGTATGCTTTGATGAAGGAGGGTTCCATTTGTGGGGTTGGCAGTCGGATACTTCGTTTAGTTGCCTCCCGTTCTCGATCGGAGGACGGTGGCTGGGGTAGATGCCATTCTGGGATAGCAGAAAGTGTCGACTCTGCATACGGCACCTGAGATAGGTAGTCGGAAGATGTGACAAATTGTGGTTGTTGATTCTCGATTTTCAGTGACTCAAGTTGAAGCTGTGGAATCTGAGGTGACGTGGGCGATATGGGTCGCGATGGGGGAGGTGGTTCGGGCAGTGGAAATGGCGGCAGAAAGCTTGGAATATGTGCTGGGGCATTCCAATCAGCTATTCTGGCGCGTTTGCGGGATGGGGACGGGGAGGAGGGGTTGGAGACAGGAGAAGGCGGTAGTGGTGGGGGCAGCAGTGGCTTGTCGCTTTTCCGAATGAACGGTGCTGATGAGCCGAGGACGTCGACGTTTGTGTCCATCATAGCAAAGTCTTCGTCACCCAGATTTATTGGATCCTCCTCTGCCTCTTCCCCCTCCGCAAGCGTGTCCATGTCTCCAGGATCGACTGGTCCATAAAACAGTGGAATCACATCGTCCGTGTCCTGCTTGAGACCATCTGAGAGTTGCGCTGGGGATAATGAATAGATTAGAACACCGTGAATCTCTCGGTGCAATGTGACTGACTCTTGAACTCATTCAGGTGCGCAGACGGAATATTGTAGCGATTCATTTCATAACCCTCCGTCATGTAATAGTCTTTGAGCTCTTCCATGTTGACACCAAGCTCATCCATGGCAGAGAAGACATCCAGAGGCATGAGACGTGTACGACCGGCATGTTGTGCGTACTTTGCGCAGGTGGAAGACAGAAGCGTTAAATATCGTGAAAGAAGGTCAGTGAGGACCAAGGATGCCTGCGACGACGAGCGAGCAAAGTTCTGAGCGTGGAGGGCGCGAACGGTGGCGGATTCAAGAACTTTGTGGGCAGCGTGGTCCATCAGCAAATGACTTGGTCRCTGTGTTCGCCGTTCACGAGCAACGGCTGCAAAGGGCGCYTATAGTCTCGGYGTCTTTACATCCTAACAGCGCCACACATAAACGCGTCGGCTCGTGACTTGCCCCTATTGACATGGACCCTTCTTCGTCGGCCACGACGTCGACGACGACGTTCTTGCCTCCGCTCATCACAACCACCGCTCTCCTCTTCATTGCCTGGAAAATATGGCATTTCCTCAAGTATCCTCCAAAGCCCTCTTTTCGYCGACGCTCTGTTGCCATCCTCGTTCTCGGTGACATTGGACGGAGTCCCAGAATGATGTACCATGCAGAGAGCTTTGCTCAAATTCCTTTCGAGACATATCTCATTGGATATGGAGGTATGCWCGCCAGCATYCGAGAGACTTGTMTGCTCAAGTGAGCTTTGAATCAGGCTCAGAACCGATCCCGTCATTGCGCCAACTGCCACATGTGCACTTTGTCTACCTCTCCGAACCGCCTCTATTCCTCCGATCCATCCCTTTTATCATATCTGGGCCGCTGAAGGTGCTTTTTCAGATAAGCACCGTCTTGTGTGCTTTATTGTTCGAAGTTGCGGACCCCCCGGAATACATCCTCGTCCAGGTATGTTTCAAGGTTCCTCGCACACCGCGGATACCTCGCTGGAATGCCCTCTTCAAGAGTGCTCCCTATTTGTGTCCCCATTTTTGCCAGAGAAACGCGGTCTTTCTACGCAATGTACTTAGCCGRGTGCRTGTATCTTTGAGCAAACGGCCAACAAGGGAGAGAACATTCGGTGGCAGTCAAAGGAAATGGTCGTGAGGACCTTGANGAGGGAACTCAGYGTCTGATTGAGTACRCGCTGCTCATATCATATCATATCGACTCCCCTCACGGTCATCTACTCYGAYTGCCACTACTCTTGAAGGGGGGTTTGAAGTGCGATTGTCCGCGGTGGATTGGAATGAAAGTTCGCTGACATGTTCCCAAAGAATCCGCCTAGCATACCTACTCTCGCTCTCGTCTGGCTCGTCAGTCGYATACGTGGAAGCAAGATCATYATWGACTGGCACAACCTSGGCTACACTATTCTTGGTCTCAAATTGGGCGATGAGCACTTGTTCGTCAAGTTGGCTAAAAAGTGCGCTCTCTAAAYCCCTCCAATTCTTTTTCCAACTCATCGCATAATGGAGATTCGAAGCGGCTTTCGGTCGCGTCGCATATGCACATCTCTTCGTGACACAAGCCATGCACGACTTTCTTGTCAAGGAATGGGATCTCGTAGGGATAAAGGCCATTCTCCATGATAGACCGCCGAAGCACTTTCATCGTTCWTCTCCTCAGGAAGTCCATCGAGTGCGTATTGATCATCCTTTCTTACATCCCCCTTATCTCAAGATTGCCTTCGCTGTACATCAGCTCTTCCGTGACTTTGCACCACATTTTAYGCACGGTTCATTGCCTGGCTTCGTCCCCGAATTTTCACTCCCCTATTCCACACCGTTTACCACTACGTCTCCCAAGCCCGAAGGATCAAGCAAGNCNACCGGACTRAATAAAGTCCAACTCCCATCCCTTCGWGCTGACCGTCCCGCATTGATTGTCTCGAGTACTTCCTGGACACCRGACGAAGATTTTGGTGTCCTTCTCAAAGCACTCGAGCTGTACGAGAAGAAAGCGCGAGCTTGSAGTAACTCCCCCGACGCGCTACCGAAGGTACTGGTCATCATCACTGGTAAAGGTCCACAAAAGGATATGTACATGGAGAAAGTCAGGAAGCTTGAGTTGGGCGAGGAAGGAGACGGCTGGAAGTGGGTTCGCTGTATCAGTTTGTGGCTGGAAGCAAGTGATTACCCGATTCTTTTGGGTCAGTTGCTNNGAAGACGATTCTGAGATTGAACTATGGCGCTAACGACAGTGTGTATAGGTTCGGCAGACTTGGGTGTTTGTCTTCACTAYAGYTCCTCTGCGCTTGACCTGCCTATGAAGGTTGTGGATATGTTTGGGTGTGGTCTGCCTGTATGTGCCATGGAGTTTGCGTGGTAGGCATTGGAAACATTGTCGAGTATGATATTTTGATCTCATGGGGCCTACACAGTCTACATGAACTAGTTAAAGACGGAGTCAACGGCCTCACGTTCAAGACGCCTGAGCAACTCGCTGACCAGTTTGCCGTATGCCCCACTCTTCTTCCTACGTCGCTACTCGATGCTAATTCAAGCATTTCAGCACTTACTTTCTTCGTTCCCTTCCTCCGAGGCTTTGTCTCGACTGCGTCTATCGCTACTCGACTCCTCACACCCACCGCCTGGGACACCGCCGAAAGCCCGGATACGGAGGAGCGAAGGTGCTCATTGGGAGTGGGGGACGTGGGACGAAAACTGGGACAAAGTTGTCCGACCTATTGTCCTCAACGACGTACCCGTTGAAACCGCCTGGTTTTGAGTGCCTKTAATRTCGTACGTGATTCATGTATTATTCNNGATGGACNGNNATGGTACAGTTGTCTATAAACTTGGAAACTCATTGAGTATTAGACCCAGCGGCTGTAGCGGCAAAGGTCAATGTCTCCAGACGACCGCGACCTTTGCAYTCTTTCTGTAMAAGGTCATTGATTATGCGGAACTGACTGGGATCAATRAGGAGTGTCTGTGTCAAGTCAGTATTCGTGACCTGTTGGCAGAAAAGCGCAAACGAACCGTTTSCCACTCGGTTTCAGTCGTCTTTTCTTCTTCGACCTTCTCCACGCCTTCGACTACCTTATCTTTGAGACGGGTACCATCGTCCAACGGCATGGAAACGCGTATCCGCATTCTGGCGCGCTGGATGGGAAGTGTTGATGCTGTTTGTATCAGTTTGATGCATTCTGACACCTGCATTATAAAAGCACTTGCGTCAACAAGTTCTAATAAACCGATACAAAGCGCCTTGAACGAACCTGACTCTTCGCGTTCTTCCCCTGCTTGATGCTAAACCCAGCTTCATTCATAGCCTTCTCGATCAAGCCGACAGGATACGGAATCTGCGTCTTTGGATCAACACATTTCTCCGCCACCAGCGTCGCAATCTCTTTGCGAAGCGCGGATAGATCATGATCTCTCTCCTTCTCGCCGACTTGGAGATCCCCCTTCTTCAGTATCTCCTGGATGATCGTGTCCATGTCTGTCGTCCCGAAGGCTTTCTTGAGGTCGCCGGATTTAGCGACGTCGCCCTTGGAGACGTTCATGAAAACGTTGGTAATTTGCATTACGTCGTCCAAGTTGGATTCCCTACGGAATGAGCAAGTTRAGTTACTAATCATGGTGGAGAATAGGATGTCACCTACACACCATTGCGCCATTCTTGGACTTTGTTCTTGTAGCAAGCAATCTAGGAGAAGTGAGATGGGAAACTCCGATTCGGATGTAGGAAGCCGCGCACCTCGAAACGCTTCCCGCCNTTTTTTGAGTCGAACGATGGAGACGTTGGTTAACCTTGGGAAAACATGCTTGAGCTGGATCATCTYCGCAARCAAGTCYGTTGGAACGCACTTTATCTGACCCGAAGGCTGTTGGATTGGCATTGTTCGTTACGAGGGTTGCGTGAGTGTCAGAGTGGTGATGGTGACTCAAGTCAAAGAAATTTATAGAGTTCGGAGAGATGGATGACGGAACCGACATGATTCAATCGATCTTATCTTATCTAGGYGACTCCACCACGTGAGCGGAGATGCACAGCCGTCTTCGATAATCACCGTAATCAGCACGCGCCGAGCAGAGTCAAGACCATCATCAAGCCCCAGAGTGACGCTCACGCAGTTTTGCTCTGCCACANNTCTCTNCTCTTCTTTCCTTCCCATCATCACCATCGTCGTTCAGGTCATCGTTCCCAACCATGAAGGGCTTCGCAAAGGCAGTCAAGCGGTATGTTGCTACACGTATAGTACTCGAACCATGTACCGAATCGTATCAACTTTCCCAGGACGCCGTTCATGGTGACSAGCAAGGTCGGGATGTCGAAGAGTCAGTCCCTGATATATCATTTTACTGCTTGCTTCGAATGACGCGTTTGCCCTGACCAAAGAATCCACCGACCCCGAATTCGACGATTACCAGCGTCATTTCACTGATATGGAGAAGGCGACGGAGAAGTTGTTGAAGGATACCAAAGCGTTCATGGATGCAGTAACTGGTATGCTGCGCAGCTGTTATCTATGTCTTGTACTGAGGTTCTTTGGATGACGTTAGGTCTGTTCACTGCTGGCGCTGGGTTTTCTACGCATTTCTTCACGCTCTTCAATCCCATCTCGGGAGAGTACGACCTCATTGGAAGACACCCCGACAGTGAACACACGATTAAGAATGTAGAAAAGTATCAGGCTGCTATGGAGGACCTCCGTGGATCGATTGGGCCGGAACTTGAGCTCATCGAGAGCAGAATTAGTGGTCCAGTTAAAGAGCTRCAAACGGTCATGAAGTCAATACGGAAGACAATAACGAAAAGAGATCACAAGGTACGTGTAAAATTTCCCATCAACGCTTACGGCTAACCCGACAACAACGCATCTAGCTTGTTGATTATGATCGCTTCAACAACTCATTAACCAAGCTACGCGACAAGAAGGAYAAGTCATTGACAGATGAACGCAATCTATTCAAGGTACTTAACACCCTTCCCTTGCATGACGTTTGGTGTTGATGGAATGAGCGTAGCTCGAGCAAGACTTTGAGATTGCCACGAATGAATATGAATATATCAACTCAGCACTCAAGCAGGATTTACCTCGCTTCATGCAACTTGCCACACAATTCATCGATCCGCTTTTCCACTCGTTCTTCTACATGCAGTGCGTATCACACAGGATCAGCTTGTGCCTTGCGCAATTCATGCGACGCTCTACAGACTCAACATTTATTATATCATGCTGGAGAGAATGAATAGTTTTGGCGAAGAGGCCAAGATGGACATCTCCAATCGTCCCGGTAGTCAAATTGCCGAGGAGTACGAAGGCAGACGTGGTGACATCGTAGCCCACGTTGAGAATTTGCAGATCATCAAGCGTATTATCTCTGTTTGTAAGTTTGGGCGCACTATTCACCGAGACGACGGTGCTAATTGCCCACCAGCGCGTATGGTTCAGGCGAGCAGATCCAACACAACACTCGGTCGAGCGCCATCCTCCGCCACAACATCTTCCGTTGGATCAGCTGCACTTCGTGCACCTCCACCAGCACGGTCGCCCTCGTCTGCATCTACACTGTCATATAAGAAAGCGCCCCCNTCCCCCNTCCAGGTGCCACGACTGCCCCACCTCCCTATTCACCACCCGCGCCAAGTAATGGTGCCGCCTTCGCCGCAGCTCCGACTAAACGGGCTCCCCCGCCCCCACCCTTGAAGCCCAAGCCCAAGCCAGCCCCTCCGCCTGTGCAATACGTCGTGGCTTTGTATGATTTCTCCGCCCAGGTGAGTGCATCTGCGTATAACATCCTTGGTGAACAATTCTCAATGTACTTGTGCCTGTAGACGGATGGAGACTTGTCGTTCAGGACGGGCGATAGAATAGAACTAGTTCAGCGCACTGAAAGTTCTGAGGATTGGTGGACAGGCAAGTTGAATGGTCAACAAGGCGTCTTCCCAGGTGCGCCGCTTCTATCTATTCATAGACTTTGGATGCGATACTTACTCGGCTACAGGAAACTACGTTCAAGAAACTTGATACCACTATCTTACATTCTAGTCTATGGATCATTATTTATTACTTTGACAATGATGATAAGTAGCTCAATTCCTCTTGGACGAAGTCCCCTCAATCTACATCCGGGTTCTCCTTTGGCAGTGTAGGTGTGTACCCTCGCTGTGATGCCATCTCTTCGGCACCATCAGCGCCAACTAATAACAGTGTATGTCAGCTTTATGCCTAGCCAATCATCCTGAATCCTGCTCTGGGGACTAGCTTTCCCTTATCCACGTGATTCGAACCCTTGACTCGAGCTTACAACCCTGCCCAAATCTCATCTTGTCAACTTCTATACTAGCCCTACTCTCTATCTTGTCTACTTCGCCATCGGCAGCCATGCAACTGTTTATGCGGGGGGTGAACTTCCGTGACAAGGAAGATGATATCAAGACCTCCCTTGCTACGATCTTTCATCGACCTCCCTTCACCAGCTCTCCTAACCAAACCAAGATCAACTTCGACATCCGACTCTTCTACCCACATCGTAGCCATACACATCGCGGCTCAGGCTTATTGACTCTCCCGGATGAGCACACCGCCCGAGTGTTCCTGCGAATGTACCCCAATGGCTTAGTTCTCTCTGGCCGTACAGTGAAGTTCACTATCAGCAATCGGCCTCCGGACCGGGCGCTAATACAAAAGGTGGCCTCCTCACCTTGGGAAGACCCGTTACAGCTTCGTCGAGAACAACAACGAATGTTGGAAGAGTCTTCTCCTATACCACTCGCGCGGGCGTCCTTCGGTCGCTTTTGTCCGGACGGTGTTTTCTCCCCAGAAGTTGATGTTCGTGACCAGGCAAGCCGTGTCGTCTGTGACGTCGAGAAGCGTCAGCTGCGACTTGAAGTACCCTCAGGGTCACAAGGCTCGGTTGCGAGTGATCTGTCGAACCTGCTCGACGGCGTGCTGTACTCAGCTCGGTACAACGCGTCCTCCATTGCAGCCATTGCACTCACCGTGTTTCCATTGCCCCGTGCGTTCATTGAAGCGTTACATCCGCCAATGTTCGTCAAGGAGTCGCGAGCTATGCTCGAGGACGGCGATAACGGACTATCAGCTCAGCGACTTACATCCCTTTTCGGACAAACGCCGATGCCTCCAGTCAGTCGAGGATTATGTCTGACTTTCAGCACCGAAGAAGGCTTTCGTATTTTTTCTCGCCGAATACGTGAACTCCATCTCCCCCCTCCAATTCTACGAGCGATACATGTCGAGCCTCGCAATTTATACTCTTCCGTGTACGTTAAAGAACTCGACGATTACCTTCAATATCTCCCCTTCCCACTCGCCTTTGAAATCGAGAAGGCGATTCTATCTGGGTTATTAGTCCCGCAAGACATCATCTATAATCTGAAGTATCAGATCAACAAGTTGAATGCAGAAGACCGAGAAAATGCCGCAAAAATATTCAACGCATTTGTCTTGTCTCTGGACAACCCGGGAATAGAATCCATCCCTGTATCTCGCCGACCAGTGCAGAATCGCAGAAGAAGAAAGAGGCTCGCGTCTCAAGCTTCACTCGGGCAACGGCTAGCTGATGAAGCCGTGGCTTACGTCTCCAGACAGTATCTTCCGAGGGGTCGCCTGGCGTTGAATCAAGCACTCCCAAATGCTGGTATCTACCAAGCATACCATCTACATATCACACCAACCGGTAAAATCCTGGAAGGCCCCCTTCCCGATCAGTCCAATAGTGTTTTGCGACAATTTGGGAACCATGAATGCTTTCTTCGCGTCACCTTCCAGGACGAAACAGGTTCCAAACCCCGTAGGGATTTTGGCGTCCTCAGTATGTGTTCTTCCCTGCTCGATATGTCAAGTCATCTGACGAACTTTTCTGGCGACTAGTTGACGACATATTGACTTCCTACTACAAACCAATCCTTGTCAACGGAGTGAAAGTGGCTGGACGAGATTACTCTTTCCTGGGTTACTCAATGAGCGGTCTGAAGGACTATGCTTTCGCATTCGTCCGTCCGTTTGAGTTTGATGGTGTTATGATGGACGCCTACGAAATCCGTGATTCACTGGTACGTTATTCATCACATTCTCCCGCACTCTTCATAGACAATATTTGTCCACAGGGGGATTTCTCTCGTATCAACAATCAACCCGCCCTCTTGGCTGCTCGTTGGAGTCAAGCCTTTTCTGCTTCGGATCCGTCCGTTATACTCGACCGAGATTCGATCCAGTTCATTGAAGACCGCTACGCTGCAGATGGATCATGTGTCACTGATGGCGTCGGTACAATTTCTTTGTCACTTGCTCGCGAGGTGCATTGGGCATTACAAGAGCAGAGTCGAACCACTAAGAAATTACGCAAGCCTCCTTCCGCCTATCAGTTCAGGTTAGGCGGTGCCAAAGGCGTGCTTACCGTGGATCCAAGACTTCAAGGACGAGTAGTATGCCTTCGACGTTCGCAACGAAAATTCGAAGGCACTGGCCTTTCGCTTGATATCTCAACTACTTCAGCTAGACCGATTTCCGTTTACCTCAATCGGGCAATGATCGCCCTCCTTGAGCACCATGGTGTTAATGGAGATCACATCAAAGAGCTGCAGACCATCGCGATTGTGGAAGTTAACTCAATTCTTGAAAGTTTATATTCGGCAGCTGGGATCCTCAGCCAACACGGGCTTGGAAGTTCTTTCCGACTACCATCTTTGCTCAAAAACATATATTCAGTTTTGCACCTCGAAATTCGCTATGACCACGGCCTCGATCACCAGTTGCTCATTACGACCCTGCATTATTCGATCATGCATATTCTACGCGATATCAAACATCGTGCCCACATTCCCGTCCCTGGCTCCTTTACTCTGATCGGTGTCGCTGATGAGTGGGACTGTTTGAAGGAAGGGGAGATATATGCCACTGTGGTCGATGACCGCACGAGACGTCGCAAAGAAATAACTGGTGACGTGTTGGTTACCCGAAGCCCCCAAATCCACCCAGGGGATATGCAAATGGTCACGGCAGTACGTCGACCTGAACTGGCACACCTCACCAATGTGGTCGTGTTTTCCTGCAGGTATGTTCTATGTTCATCATCTTCCCCAACAGCTTCGATTGGCTAACTTTTGTCCAGAGGCAAGCGCAGCTTGCCCTCAATGCTAGGGGGCGGAGACTTGGATGGAGACATATATAACCTCATATTGGACGTATGTTTCGTTTGTCTATTTGCGTTGTTAAATTGTTCTCATTTATCCTAGCCGAGACTTCATCCTCCGAGTGGACGTACGTCTGACCCTGGTGATTATACCCCGCTGCCCCGGAAAACCACGAGCCATACCTGTACAGTCGATGATGTAGCTGACTTTGTCATCGATTTCGTGTGTCTCGTCCTTGCTTCGGCTYACAACATACTCACGATTCCAATCCAGATCAAGACCGATTTGCTTGGAATGATATCCATTCTCCACCTGCGTATTGCAGACCTGGAGTTAGACTTGGGCCCGGCTTGCGAATCCTGTTTGCTGCTTGCGGAGAAGGCCTCCCATGCAGTCGACTTCCCTAAGACTGGGACCCCGGTAGATCTGCGTGCTCTTCCGCGCCCTCCTAACCATATGAAGCCTGATTTTTTGTCTGGAGAAGGTGTCAATCCATCTATCGGCCAAAANCTTTTACCCCAGCCTCAAGCTACTTGGTGATCTATACAGGAATGTTCCAGACGAGGAATTTCATCCTAACCCTCAAAGAAAGCAYGTCACTGATGGCCAGAAGATTTTGGAATCCATTKCCCTCTTRGAGCTTGAGCAGCTCGGTTTGCCACCCGTTCAAGATGCCTTGGACGAAGAACTCCTGACGGAGATGGGCGATATCCTCGAGGAGTATTCTACGCAGCTTTATCACATAGCCAAAGCTCATACAACGTCTAAACGGGCAACCGATTATCTGTCAGAAGCTGAGCTCGTTAGTGGGACTATTCAAGCTAAGTGGGTAGACCCGAGACGGCGTCGTGAAGCCGTTGCATCTATGAATATGCAGGTAACCTATCATTTCTATATGTTCACTGAATCATCGTTGACTTTCTCTGTTCAAATACCATAGACCCATGAGTTAGCATCGGCGATCAGACGGGAGTTCCGTGGTGTAACCCCCGAAAAGGARMCCCAGGAGAACASTGYGGGCGGCGATGACATTGCTAGCGACGGTGGTGATGAGGATGTCTTTGAAGACTTTGACGACTATGATGGCTTCTTCTTGGATCAGGACATACATCGGCAAACCTTTACCAGAGCTCTTGCAGCGTGGCATGTAGCTGAAGAGGCCCTTGAGGACAACTCTCTTGCGTTTGGTCCAGCTTCATTTGGACTGCTCGCCCTGGGGATGATGCTCGGAATCGTTAATGCCAGAAGAAGAGCATATCAGTATTAAATGTGYTTGCTGGTTRTGTGTGTATGTGTGTATCACATTTTTTTTNCTTGTACTCAAGTTACCCACAGGAGCTACCCCGGATATACCCCTATGTTGTGAAGGCAACGGCAAATATAGCGCCGATCGGGCCTCGAGTCCTTGGCCCTTTGAAATCTCTTTCCAGTCCCCTTTGTCCTATCTCATGTCATGTCCATATCCTGTTTCTTTCTTCATCTCCTTTCCCGTACCACCTTCACTTTAACAACTCCAGCAATCTCCCCTTTCGAACTATGCAGTTGTACATGCGCGGCATCGACTATAACCATGATGAAGACATGGTAAAAATTGCTCTTGCTACCTATCTTCATCGGCCACCCTTTCCCAACGATCCTCCACTCAACTTTCATGTCAAACTCTTCAACGACCCTGATGGTTATGGCCATCGTGGCTCAGGAATCTTGACGCTCCCTGACGAAAGGTCCGCCAACCTGATTCTCAAATCTTACTCCGGAGGTATATACCTCTCTCATCGGAGGAAAGTGATATTCGAAGCTAGCAACCGAGATCCCGACCAAGCTCTTATTCACCAAGTCGCTTCGACCCCTTGGGTCGACCCCGAGCAACTCCAGCTTGAAGAGCAGCGGATTTACGATCAATCACTCCCCATCGAACTTCGTGGTGCATCCTTCGGACGCTTCTGTATGGACGGTGTCTTCTCAGCTGAATATGACGCCAGTCGGACCGCACACAATACCCGAATCATCTGTGATATCAAAAATCGACAATTGCGTCTGGAGGTTGTGTTTTTGATTGAGAAGGATACATACTCAAGCAAGAGTTCYGAAGACTATTACTTGGGGAGTGACTCTGGTTATGGGAAAGATGACTATATGGACGATGAATCCATGGACGATCTGGCTGAAAGTCTAAACTTTTCCGCTCACTTCAACTCGTCCTCAATCGTCGCTATTGCTACGCCATCGCAATCTTCCTCAACCCATGTTTTCATCGAAGCAGCCCATCCTCCGGTTTTCGCCARGGGTGACAGTGAGGGAACTAGTCGCTCTAGCTCGCTGCATGGTGACGAGATGCCTCCTGTTGGCAAAGGGCTCTATCTTGATTTCTACTCCGAGAAAGATGTCCATAAATTTACCAATCGTCTCGCGGACCTTCACGTTCCATATCCCAAGAAGAAATCAATTAAAGTTGAGCACCGTCACCTTTATTCGCCATCGCTTCGGAAAGAATTGGCCAACTACCTCAGTTGCCTCCCATTTCCCCTCGCCTTTGAGATCGAGAAATCGATCCTTTCTGGCGTATTGGTCCCCGCTGACATCCTATACAACTTGAAGAGCAATATCAATAAGTTGGGCGTCGAACATAGGGATATTTGTGCAGGTGTATTCACCTCCTTTGCTCTGTCTCTGAAGAACCCAGGCATTGAGACGGTTCCCATTTCCCGCCGTCCAACCAAGGCTCGACGATCTCGTAAGCGCAAGCGAACAGCCGACGCCACCCTCTCCCAACAACTAGACAATGAGATCAAGGCCTTTCTCGTTAGGCGGAGTCAACCTCGAAGTCGGCTACTCAGCAAAGTCCTGCCTAGTCCCAGCTCGGGGATCTACCAAGCGTACCACCTAGTCATCACCCCAACCGGACAACATCTCGAAGGGCCACTGCCCGATCAGTCGAACAGTGTTTTGCGACGGTTCGGTAATCATGACTGCTTTCTGCGTGTTACCTTCGAAGATGAATTGGGCTCGAAACTCAGGCGCTCACGCGAACAAGATAGTAAGTGTGTAATATTTTGGGATGCCCTTTCAATGAACATCTTCTACAGTTGACACTTTACTACAAGAACATTATAGACCCGTTCTGGTAGATGGAGTTAAGGTTGCGGGGCGGCACTTCGAATTTCTTGGATACTCTATGAGCGGTCTAAAGGAGTATGCGTTTCTATTCGTCCACCCGTTCATTCAAGACGGTAAACTATGGGATGGACAGGAAATTCGAAAGTCATTGGTATCCGTCTTCCTTTTTCACATTTTCAAACTTGTTTATAACTCTCATTTTAGGGTAATTTCGAAAAAATTCAAAAGCAACCGGCGTTGCTGGCTGCCCGATGGAGCCAGGCATTTTCTGGTTCGCACCCATCGGTGACTCTACAGCGCGAGTCAATCCAACACATCTTGGATCGACGTGCAGAAGATGGCTCTCTCTTTACTGATGGTGTTGGCAAGATTTCCCCAGCCCTCGCCCGTGAAGTGAATGTCGCCCTTCAGCAACAAAGGCAAATTCCCAAGAGGTCGAAAAAGCCACCTTCTGCCTACCAATTCCGGATCGGCGGTGCAAAGGGTGTCGTTGTCGTAGACCCAACCCTCAAAGGGCGAGTCATCTGTCTGCGAAAATCTCAGGTCAAATTCGAAGGAAATAGTCTATCCTTGGATATTTCGAACACATCAGCCCGTCCGATCGCCGTTTATCTCAACCGCGCGTTGATCGTTCTTTTGGAACACCACGGAGTCAGCACCGAATATATCAAGGTGCTCCAACGGAGAGCTGTTGACGAGGTTCAAACGATTATTCAAGGTCTATGTAGAGCTTCTGTCATTCTAAGGCATCATGGTCTTGGGACGTCTTTTCGCGTCCCCTCCTTGTTAAAGAGCATCCATTCGATCCTTGGACTTGATATCAGTATCCAGCATCGCTCCGGTTTAGATCACCAGTTGATCATCACTTCACTTCACTACGCGTTGACACATATCCTCGGCGAGATCAAACATCGCGCTCACATCCACGTTCCTGGATCTCACACTCTGATTGGAGTCGCTGACGAATGGGATTGTCTTGAGGAAGGAGAAATATTTGCGACCGTGACTGATCGTACTAAAGGTCGCACAGAAATTGTTGGCGATGTGCTGATTACAAGGAGCCCGCAAATACATCCGGGCGATGTGCAGATGGTCCGAGCCGTTCGCCGTCCCCAGCTCGAGCACCTCACCAATGTCGTCGTCTTTTCCTGCCGGTATGTGGCGTTCAATACGTTCATGAAAGCTGCTCACCATGTATCGATAGTGGCTCACGTAGTCTCCCTTCTATGCTCGGGGGAGGAGACTTAGACGGAGATATATACAATCTCATCGTAGACGTATGTTTCAATCTTCTCAATTATTGAGCAAGACCTCAGCCCCGCCTTAGCCTAATCTGCATCCTCCTGGTGGTGAAACCCATGCGCCTGGGGATTACCAACCACTCCCCAGGAGAACCACTCCTCACACATGCACGTTGACGGACGTTGCTGATTTCGTGATTGATTTTGTAAGTACCGCCTCAACAGGTCAATTTTCGACGTCTCACTCCCTCCTTAGATTAAGTCAGATCTTGTGGGAATAATATCAAACCTTCATCTCCGGATCTCAGACCTTGATGAAGACGAAGGCCCGGCCTGTGAAGACTGCCTCTACCTCGCAGAGAAGGCATCTCACGCTGTTGATTTCCCGAAGACTGGGACACCCGTTGACGCAGGCGAACTACCCTTTCCTCGCAATAGTATTAGACCCGACTTTTTGTCTGGGGAAGGCGTGAATCCGACGCACAATCCTCGATTCTACCCTAGCGCTAAGCTACTTGGTGAACTATACCGAAACATCCCCGACCAAGAATTTCATCCTGTCCCTGGACGAAAGCACATCACAGATGGCAAAACAATTATGGATGCTCTCAAGCGTCTGGATCTAGACTCCATTGCACTACCGTCATTGGAGCACCCAACGGATGAGCTTACAGAAGAGATGGGCGATATCCTCGAGGACTATTCGACACAGCTTGCACATCTTGCTAAAGTCCATTCGGCGTCAAGACGCGCTTCTGACCATCTTTCCGAGGCAGAACTTGTCAGCGGGACTATTCAGTCTAAATGGATCGATAGCCATAAACGTCGCGAAGCCGTCAGAACTATGAATATGCAGGTCGGTAGCCTTTCGATGATTCTCTGCCACTCTCATTTCTCATATTATATAGACGCATGAGCTTGTGACTGCGACGAGACGCGAGATTCGTGGTCCGATGCCAGAGAAACCGTCTCGTGATGCTGGAACGGACGATGAAGGCAGCGTCATCGATGACCTCGGAGACGATGGTGAAGATTTAGATGACTGCGTCGACTTTTTCCACGACCAAGAAATACACTGCCAGGCATTTACACGTGCCTTTGCAGCTTGGAGGATAGCTGAAGAGAGCCTCGAGTACGATTCCGATGCGTTTGGATCTTCCTCCTTCGGTCTTCTGGCCTTGGGGATCATGCTAGACACGGTGAAAGCGATGATGATAATCACTTACGGTATCCCGCATTGACTTCTAGAGTAAAATACATCCTAATCACCCTTACCTTACTGGAGTCATTCAAGTTATATCTATATTCCAGCTTAGTATGTACTTCATTTATGAATAAATCACGCCATGCACTTTTACTAAGCCGACATGCGCAATCACTGTCGCGTATGCAGGGCTACTGATCGATCACCAACGATCTCAGATAGAAAGAAATGATATTTGGGGCTACAAAGGAATGTGGGAGACAGGCTACAAGATAGCCATGTCACGAGACAAAATGGAAAGCGTAGATGGTGCATTATGGTATCTTCAATCCGGGTATCGGTACTCCAAGTCGTTGCTCCTTGCCGTACGCAACTCACACCTGCGCGTGCACAATCCCTCCAGTCCGCTTCTTGGTACCTCTCCGGTTGACCAGATCCAAGGCTCCGATGGTAGTGCTGACCAGCACCACTACCACCATCCCCTCTCTCAAGGTCATCCTTCGATATGTGCCGCTCAGTCCCACTCCCACACCTCTACTCCCGGTGCCCTCCTCCTCGAGAAATCAAACGACGACCCCAGCTTCATCCCCTCCTCCTCGGCCGATCCAAAGTATTTTGGGAGATGTATTCCCTTCGACGGCGTGTTGTGATTCGTGGCGATTCCGTATATTTCGAGATTCATGATGTCGACCTCGACAAGTGGTAGCGGTGATGGTCGAGGCTTGGAGTACGAGACTTCCCAATCGCAATCGATATCTGGGATGTCGTTGTAAACCGATGCAAAGACGTTGGTCTTGGTGATTTCGATGGGCGTACTGACGGGTGTGTACGCTTCCCAGTCCTCGTTGGTGTGGAAAGCGATTTCGTTCCAGTCGATGCTGGAAAAGTATGGATGAGACTGGATGGAGGACATGTTGGTCTTTAGTGGCGAAGTCTTCTCGCCGAAAATCCCATCCAAGAGGTCGTGTAAAGCGGAAGGGATGTTCTTGTGGCCAACGGTGCTCGTACTCCCTTCCGCGTCGAATTTCAACATCTACACAACACCAGTCAGCTTGCGAACTTGGCCCAAAGGAAGGAAGCAACTTACTTCGCCAGTGTGCATCTCGTAGATGGCGGCCCCCAATCCCCTGATATCCTCGACAAAATCATTCTTGTTCACTTCCCTCTTGAAGTGGAAGTATCCACCGTCGGCGTGTGGACTTGCGTGGAAGTCGACAAAGTCTTCTTCACATGTGAGCGTGGTCTTGAGTACCTGTGCTTTGCCCATTCCCCCGAGGACAGGTCGGCCACTTGCATTCAAAAACACATTCGAGAGCTTCACGTTGTTATGCGCGATTCCGTTCTGGTGAAGAGTCGCGAGAGCGTGCACCTTCCAAACCGTGTCAGCCACCGCCGTCGCGGAAGTATAGGGGAAAGGGAGAGACTCACCATGTGTGCAGCGTAAAGCAGCGTTCTCTCCGCATTGGAAGGCAACTCCTCCTTCACATCTTCCAACGACGTCGGAAAGCGCTCTGTCAACTGGTATGCGCACCTCCCCTCATCCCACTTCTCGATCATCTGTACGAAGTGCTCATCACCCCGCACTGTCTCATAGACTTCAGCCTCGGCCTTGGCTCTCGCGTTATCCTCGCCGTCGATCCCGTCATTGATAGAGCTCCTCAATTGGTACTGTTTGCCGGTGTCGAGGTGGATGACGTCCCACCTGTCATGCGTCTTCGAGGTCTCAGCTATTTGGACGATGTCCAGGTCGGAGATGGAGATGGTGGGGTCGACGAGGGTGGAAGTAGAGGACTTTGGGGAGGAGGCGTATGCGGATTCAGCGTCGACGAGGGTCTTGTCGTCTGAGTCGCGACGAGACATCATAGGGGGTGCTGGGAGAACCTTGGGGGGACGCGATGAGCACAGTGACCACGATCGCGTCGAAGGGGGAACATACCTTGGTGGAGGCCTTCTTGGTGAAGAATTTCTGGACTTTGGCGAACATGTTGCTGGGGAGCTGATGGTTCTTGAGTACAGAGCTGATGGTGGTAACGGATGAAGGGGTACGAACGGGATGGTCGGCTTCATATACATAGAAAACCTGTCAGCCACCTTCCAGGATGTAACTCCTATCCCTTAGAACCTCCTTCCGTCGATCGTCGATCTCCGACACCTGTTTCCGTCTTCCCACATCCGGCATGCCTTACCAAGTTTTCTTTCCGCGAAGCCGAAGCTTGAAGGTCTTGCCCCAAACTCGATAATCGTTGGGCATCTTGATTCGTTCAAGCTTCAAGCCTCCTGGAAACCAGGCCCAAGTGGGCCAGATTCCTAAACAGTGGGACAAGCATGGCGGTTCCGCAGATCCAGGTCCCAGAGCCAGAAAACATTACTATTCTTGACGATGGAGAGTTTGATCAATGATCAATTCGGCTCGCTAAATTCTAACCGTGCAAATCCTCTCACGAACCGCATCAATGCCCAAGAGGGAATGTTTGCGAATGTTTCGTTTTGTTTGAGTCATTCTCAACCATTCTCAATCATACCCGCGTCTTGATGAGTTGATCGTGAGCAGTAAGTACTTTGCGTATATATAGCTCAACCGCGCTAGAGCTCTGACAGCCACCAATACGACCTATCATGTGTACGCGATTTGCGCTGCATCTCTCAGTGAGCCTCAGATTTCTTCCTCTCCCCTTTAAAATGACATGCACGCGTGGTGACAGCACGAACAAGTTCGACGAGGGCCCACGCACGTCCATTTGCCAGTGACTCCAGAATGGATCAATCAGAATGTCTTTACGCCCAAGTATAACATCGCCCCCAACAATTTTGCTCCAGTCGTCACACAAACCCACAAGAATGCTTCCGAAGGCCATTCCGAGTCCGGCCACTCCATGCGCACCATGCGATGGGGTCTCGTTTTAGAAGACAACACCGAAGAAAATAAAGAGAAGATGAAGGCCCCGAGGTCGCCTGTTATGAATGTCAATGCCAAGAGGTTGTTGATAGGACGTGGGTGGCCGCGTATCAAGCAGACACAACGATGTGTGATTCTGTGTCATGGGTAAGTGCAATGTACTTGTGAAACTTTCATTCAAACGATTCTTATCCACGGATAGGTATTATGTGTGGCTTAACAGAGAGAACACCAAGATCCCATACTTCGTGAAGCATCAGAGTGATGAACTCATCCTGTTAGCGGGACTCTATAATGTTACCGCTGTGGAAGGTGCGGCACTTTCCCTAATCTGAGTCATATACCTCCGGATTCAATGTCTTCGCCGTCAGATTCGCCTAATCTTTGGACCTTTGCCGTTGTGACTACAGAAGCCAACAAAGCCTTTACCTGGCTGCAAGATATCCAGCCGGTCGTCCTGTCCACACAGCGAGATGTGGACACTTGGCTCGGAGTGTCAAAGTGTTGGAGACCTTACTCAAGTCTCGCTTCCATCATACGACGATATCATAGACTGAACCTCCCTTTACAATGGTATGTCTAATTTCATCTGCGTTACTCGCCGTTTGTTTATCGTTTATTGTCTTCAAGTTATCGGGTCTCTAAAGGGAATGTGAAGAAGGAGTCTCGCACCTTTATTCTGCCTGTCGAAAATCGCAAGGATGGGATAGCGTTCGCGCTGAAAAATCAGGAGGAAGTGACCGCAATAGCTTCCCAGACACAGAGGTGGGATTCCAACAGGCTTTCGCTCCGAGCTGTTCCTCCCTCGCAGCCTCCAGCTGTCATCACCATCGGCGATGACGATGACGACATCAAGCCGGAGGAGGAGCCTGCCGAATTCGTTGTTGGGTCATCCCAAGATGCTAGCCAACGCAAGGATGAGAAGGCAGATGCCCAGTCGGCATCATCAAACAACGTGAGTTTTGCATTCATATGTGCTTTAAAGCCTTCTTAATTCCCTAACCACGCGCCCTACAGCCCGTTCAGTCGAAGCCGAAACGACTACCTAAGCCTAAGAAGGCGAGTTCACTATATTCGAGCCCGAAGTCTTGGCTGATACTCTATTAGACCCCCAGAAAGGCAAAGCTTCCAAAGGGCCACGGCTCTAAGAAGATAACAGAGTTCTTCAAAGCGCCACAGTGATCTTACCATAACTTAGATGTGTTTCCTGTTCCTCATGTTTTCCCTTTGATGTTTTGAGATGTGCCCTGGAAGTGTCGTATACAATATTGATAAATGAAATTGTGATTGTGGTTCTGCGCCGTATTTTCGATAACCTTATTTACTTCCTAGAAGCAGCTGACGTCATGCGTGTAGAGTGCCACTCGGGTTGACACAAAAATGTTCTCTGAGTCTGACTTGACTGACAAAGTTGCAACACCGAGTCATGGTCTCATTATGAGGAACCGACCAACTTTACACCGCAGGGAGTTCCAGATCACTGGCGGACCACCAAGATAATGCAGTCTTCCACGCCTGTGGAAAATGGAGTCAAAGACTAGGGTAATGGGCGGGGCTCGGCAAGGATGACTTGGTCTGAAAGGGGGTGCTGTTAGCCATGAGACACGGTATGCAACGTACGAGTCCCTTTTCAGGCTGGACCTCAATCTGCGAAACTGCGCTAAGCCTTGAATATTCTGTCCCTTTCATTTTTATTATTGTTTCGTTTTTATCATTAATTATTAGATAAGATTTTCTGTCCAATGGTCATTGCATTATAACTCAACAGCTAATTCCTGGACTGTGCCCGGTCCTTTGATTCAAGGAAGAAAAACTGGGGAAGGTATGATGGGTGTAGGGAAACGGAAACAAATACCAGAAACTTCAATGGCAGAGACAAGTTGAGGATGGCGGGTAACACATTACGCATTACATCGTCCCGAATGCCATACTGCGACCTGCAAAGTGGGCTTTACAAATCGCAAAGCCCTCAAAGCCTCAGGTCTCACCATCCAACGTCCAACCGATGTTGGACTTCGAGATGGCATTTGATGTTGTGAATAGAGTGGCATCTACGGAGGGGCTGTTAATTGAGGATATGAAAGGATAACATGTCGTCGATTTACAGTCACCAGTCTCACTTTGCCCGGCATGGACGACGTTGCTTCCTTTTTTGCACTGACTGTTTTCCTTCCTGAAAGGCTGTAGATCTGAGCGGACTGAAATTGGAATTGGTGTATGTTGAGCTGCCATGTCGGCGGATTCGGTACGAGAGTAGGCATGCTGTTGACGGATGTCGGAGGGCGGAAACGGAAATGCCAGCAACGTCAACGTCAACTCTGTCCCCGCGAGACGTCATAGGAGGAGGGTCTGGGGATAGGAGTTACATCTTGGAAAGTGGCTGACATGTTCTCCGCCATAAGAACTCGACACTTCCGTTCCTCCCTCTTCACGGAATACCACCATCATCTGTACTCAAGGACCACCAGCTCCCCAGCAACATGTTCGCCAAAGTCCAGAAATTCTTTGCCAAGAAGGCCTTCGCCAAGGTATGTTCCCCCTTCTACACGATCGTCTTCGCTGTGCTCATCGCGTCCCTCAAGGCTTTCCCAACACCTCCTATGATGTCGCGCCGCGACTCGGACGACAAGACCCTCGTCAACGCTGAATCCATATACACGCCCTCCCCGAAGTCTTCCACTTCCACCCTCGTCGACCCTCCTACCCTCTCCACCTCCAACTTCGACTTCATCCAGATGGTCGAGCGTTCCACCACCCACGATCGCTGGCTCGTCAGCGACATCGACACCAGCAAACATTACAGCTTGCGGTCTACCATCAATAGTGCCTGCAACACCGAGGATTATCAGAAAGCAAAGGTCGAGGCGCAGGTGTATGAGGAGGTAAAGGGGGATGAGCATTTCTTGCAGATGGTGGAGATGTGGGAGGAAGGGGCGTGTGCGTATCAGGCGACGGAGTATTTCCCGTTCTCATTGGAGGACGTGAAGGAAGAGTTACCGCTGAATGCGGGAAGGACGCAGCTTTACGCTGCACATATGGTCAGTTCATCCATCTCCTATGTCGGCGCGGCGGCGGCGGTGGCTGATATGCTTTCTCTCAGGTACACGCGCTCGCGACTCTTCATGAGAAAGGCATCGCGCACAACGACGTCAAGCTCGCGAATGTATTTTTGAACATCACCGGTCTACCCGTCCTCGGTGGTATGGGCAAATCGCAGGTCCTCAAGACCACACTCATGTGCGAAGAAGACTTTGTCGACTTCCGCGCAAACCCAGACGCTGACGGTGGATGCTTCCTCTTCAAGAGAGAAGTCAACAAGAAGGACTTTGTTGAATACATCCGGGGATTGGGCAGAGCAATGTACGAGATGCAGACTAGTCGAGTGAGTTTCCTATTCCTTCGCGAGATAGAGCGTGTTCGTTGACTGCTATTTGCGTAGGCGTTGACGTTCGACCAGGAAGGGAACACGAAGATCCGCCTTGGAGAGCACGTCCCTCCAACTCTCCGAGACCTCTTGAAGCGAATCTTCGGGGAACGCACGTCTCCACTGAAGGACGACATATCCTACATCCAATCCCACCCATATTTCGCCAACATCGACTGGAACGAAATTGCTTTCCCCCAGACTATCGCCGAGGACTCGGACTCGGAAACCATCGATTGCAGCAGCGAGCCATTGGCTGCGACATATCATCACACTCCCATTGAATTCCCCAAACCAGAGGTCGCCTCTGATGCACTCCTGTATGCCGACATTTCCGAGATTGAATGCGACTGGGAGGTGACGTATGGGAAGCCTCGACCCCCAACACCTCTGCCTGTCGAGCGGGATATCATGGACCTCGAGCTTCACGAACTGGTTGGACGGTACGCGCCGTTGAAGGGGGTGCGCGTGCCCAGGTATTTCGGGTCTGCGGAGGAGGAAGAGGAAATGTTGGGGTCAGGGTTTGACCTTTGAAGTAGGCGAAGCAGGGGGAGACGATGTAGGAAGTGGCGGAGGGAAGGAGGAATGGTACGTCGAAGGGCGACCCAGCGCGACAGGGGATGATGTGTAGTTTCCTGGCAGCCCTCGCCAGCGCTACCGTCGGAACCTTGCTGGAGGATCCTGGAGACGCGCCACTCGGAGGGTCGGAGGGAGCATGCGACGGAGACGTCACAAAGCACCGCAACGGAGGAGGCACCATTGGAGGAGGGGAGATCCCTCTGGATAGTGTTGGAGTTGGAGAATACCCGGATTGAAGGATACCATCTATGCTTTCCATTCTATCTGTGTTCTATTCTGTTTCCGTTTGCGTCAGGGCTGCCTTTGAGTAGCCCGCGCTCCACATTCCTTTGTTTGTAGTTTCCGTTTTCCAATATCATCTCGTTTGAACTTGCATTTTCCATCGACACGTAAGACCAGTTGCAATTTCCTAGGCCAAGGATCACGGAACTGTTGGGTGTAAGTATGCGTTCTAAATGAGTGTCCGGATGGATGGCTCTGGGAGGCGATGCATGATGTAGCATCGCGGTGACCAGTGCCCGCGACATTCGAACACAACGCACGTCCGAATCTTCGAGAGAGGTCAGACATCCCCATAATTCTTCGTTCAGGGCAGTACAGATAGCCAGTACGTAGTGTACGTTGAACACGGGGCGTTGGAGGCTCTAAGAAATCGGGGACCGGGCCTTCCTGGAGACTAATATCGAGTGTCCAGACTCCAACACATTGAATGCGCGATGAAAGCAGCCATTCAAGGATCCTAACAAATTCATGGTTATCATTAGTTATTATAAACACGCGAGGGAGGAATAACTTGAACATGAAGACATACTTGCCATTGGTATACCAAACAAACCGACGCCATTTCCTGAATGCCTGTGAAGGGCGCATTTACTCCACACGGATTCACGGTCTACTCGGATGACATTCTAATTTCCACAGCTGAGAGCCTCAGAGCCTCGGAATCGTTCTAATACGTGTGCCGTTCTTAGAGCTGGGAGGAAGAGGCACAACAGAAGTCGTACAGCAGATACAAATTGCCCATCATACATTGATGCATGACTAGTCTGCCAAGTGCGATGATGGTTGGAACGAAGAGGGAGAGAGGTATAGGCGCGCAAGTGTACTGAACGACGTCGGACACCACAAGCTCAACTCAGCTCACCCAAGATATGCTCATCATGCATCCGACTCACATCCACTTCATCAATTCGCTCCAGAATCCATTGATGCATTATCCAAGTCATCATCCAATTGCATTCGCCCAAAAAGCACAAAACAAGACTGTGACGACTGACTAAAAACAACGTTCCTCGTAGATAGCGGGGGAACGCTTTCAAGTTGTATGATAAATACGGGTGACGCACGTAGAGCGCGATGGTGGGTGATCGTGATTGAGGTGGTTTGGATAGTTGGGGTAAGAGGTACGACAAACGAATGCGTAGCAATTACTCCAAAGAAATAGGGTGAGGTTTACAGCAAATCCCCAAACGCAGCCATCTCTGGTCCACCCGATTCCCTCATGCCGATTTCCCAGTCTGATAACCATGTCTCGTTAGTTCACACTGTTCACAGGGGGGAAAGAATCGACTCACAAGAATAAATAATCGTAACCGCCATCAAGATACCCGTTCCACTGCCAATAGCACCCAACAAATCTGCGGCAACACTGAGCAAGCCCAAAATCGCACCGCCAAACGCGGCAGCGGTGGGGATAACCCTCTTGAGCTCCTTGTACATCGACCCCTCGCGGTGACCGGCCATAACCATCTGCTGATCTTTAAGTTGTTTCGCCACGTCGCGCGGGCCGGAGCCGGATACCTCAATCCAGGTTTTGGAGAAGAGGGCGCAGGTGGAGAGAATGAAGATGATGTAGACGGCGGTGTGGATGGGGTCGAGGATGGCTTCTTTCATCGTGTGGGGTGGGGACATGTAATACGCAATGCCCGAGGTAGCAACGAGTTGAGGCGAATCCTCCATAGGCTCCCAAACACCCAACAATTTCACAAAGAGGTTCTCAGGGAAACGGGTGGCCAACATTTGCGAGACGATGAACACGTTGGAAGTGAGTGCGGATTCGAGCATGATGGGCATGTTGGAGGTGTAGAACAATTTGATGGGGTAGGAACCACGTTGGCCACGGAATTTGTTAGATTTGACGGGGATTTCGATGCGGAAGCCTTGGAGGTAGATGACAACTGCGAAGATGAGGACGGTGGCGAGGAGGTTCATTACGTTGGGGAGACGGTCGCGCCAGAAAGCTTCGCGAAGAGCACGGCCCTTGTCATTCCACGTGAACAACAAATGGAAGAGCGCGACGATGGCGCCTTCGAACTCGGGGCCACGGCCGGTGTTAATGGTGGTGGGAGAGAAGGCTTTCCAGATGATGGATTCACAGATGTTGGTGGCGATGAAGAGCGAGATACCCGAACCAAGACCGTAACCTTTTTGGAGGAGCTCGTCGAGGAGGATGACGATGAGGGCGGCAGAGACGAGTTGGATGATAAGGAGGAGGCAGACACCTGCGCCGAGGTCGCTGGGTTGACCGTACAAGCCGGTCAAGACGTATACGGTAGCCTGGCCCAAAGAAATAATGAGAGCGAAAACTATGCACCCGAGTCCACGTCAGCAAAAACGAAAATGCAATTCAGAGTAAAACGCACGTTTTTGAGCACCGGAGAACAAGGCCCTATCTTCCTTCAAGGAAAAGTCGACGTCGATGAGGTTTGCGCCAGCAAGTAGTTGCATGATCATGCCCGAAGTAATAATTGGCGAAATACCCAATTCCATAAGTGTTCCTCTATTTGAGGCCAGGATGACTCGCATCCAGTAGAGAGGGTCTGAGGAGTCGGAGGACATGATGCCGTACAAGGGCACCTGTGAGCATACCAAGAAAATGAGGAGGGTGACGGCGGTCCATAGGATTTTTTGGTTGAAGGGGACTTTTCGTTCTGGTGAGGAGACCTCGGGAAGAATGGGAAGGAACGGGCGGACAAGGTTGAGGAAGCGGACTGGAGGTCGAGGGGAACGTTAGCAACGACGACGAGCAATGAAAAGTAACGAAGGAGGACTTACAACCGCTCATGGTGGAGGACGATGAAAAGAAAGGAAAAGAGACTTGGATTGAACTTTTGTATGGCGACGCTGACACCACCACATACGACGTGGCAAAAGCATCACGTGACGGGGGGACGTGGAACATCCATCTGACATGTTTTTTGCATCAAAAGGTGAATGCACCGAAGACATATGAAATGCTGGCAGCTATGTCCTGTTGAAACTTCATTTGAGTGTAATTGCCTCCGTTTCGCCGCCATCGTTGACCACGACGAGCAGAGAAGCCCCTGTTTCGACAATCAGAGCCAAACAGCGTCGGGCGTATATAAAGACCACGGGCCCTCTCCGCCAATTTTCTTCAATGTCGTCTTTCTGCTTTAGAGTCACTTGCATTCCTCTCAAAAACATTCCAGGGAATTCTGCAGGCGCTCGTGGAAAGACAGAGCAACACCGTCTTCCTAGGTCGCGCCTCTTTTTTNCGCGTTTCCAGGAAAAAAGTAATGCGATTCTTGGTTGATACACACGAAAATTTATCATTTCTAGGCGGTAGCAGCTGTAGATTTTGCTTGTCTGTCCTTGTTGATATCCTCCAAAATACTCTTTGCACCGTTTTCCATCAGCATCTTCGCCAGCGTCGTTCCTAGTCCCTCTGCGTCTTCTTTCGACTCGACTTGTGCCTCCAATGTCTCCTCCACATGCGCACTTCCATCCAGACTCGTCACACAGCCTGTCATTTTGAGGATCCCCGACTTGCTACCGTCCGCATCAACCGTCAGCGTCGTCCAAACACCCACGGGCACGCTACATCCGCCCTCAAGCACCCTCAGACACGCTCGTTCAGCCAGACACCTCCACTGTGTCTCCCAGTGCGTCAACAGTTCGCACAATTTCAATGCCTCTTCGTCGTCGGCGCGTACCTCGACACCGAGAGCTCCCTGGCTCACTGCGTGGTACAGTGTCGGTGGTATGATGTCTGAGGTAATCCGATCTCCCCATCCCATACGTACGATCCCTGCTTTAGCGAGGACCAGAGCAGCGTACGGTCCATCCTCTGCATCCAACTTGCTAAACCGTGTGTTCCTACCTGTTGCGTTAGTCGCGTGTAGATCGATCGACACAATAGAACCTACAGATTTCCTCGCTGTAAATAGAATAAGCTTTGACTCAACGCATGATGAGGGTAGGGCTCACGACATCCATAAACTTGAGTTTGGGAAACAATCTCGTCAACTGTGCGACTCTCCTCACACTGCTCGTACCGATCACACTCCCATCCGGTAAATCTTTCAGTTCCTTATACTCCAACCCTTTCTTCACAACCAAACTATCCACCGGATCCTCTCTCTCCATGATCGCACCCAACACACATCCCTCAGGTAGGACAGTCGGCACGTCCTTCAGACTATGCACAAGCAGATCCACCGCGCCCTCCTTCAACGCAACCTCCAGTTCTTTCGTCCAGAGGGCCTTCCCACCGAGGAGGTAGAGTGCTTGGCTCTGATTGTTATCGCCTGTGGTGGACATGAAGGATGTCGCGAATTTCGGGTTGGATGCGACGCTGGGAGGGAGGGCTTTTTCGAGTGAGGAAAGCACCATGTTTGTCTGGATCTGTGCGAGTTGGGAGGCCCGCGATGCGAGCGTGAATGTTCGAGGAGTAGTCTCGGTCATGGTGGTGGAGGATGTATGAAAGGAAGACAAGAATGGGGTGTTGGTGCTCGAGATGGTGTGTGTTTTTGTATATGTGTCGTGTCTATCGAGCAACCCAAATGCTTTTATCTCTACCCATAAGTGTGATTGCCGGACGATCTGCCTCCGCCCCGACTCGAAACCCGACCTCTGGAAACCCACGATCGTGTCCATCCCTCCCATCCACCTCGGTTCCGGGGGATACATCGGACAGAGAGTTGAACGAATAATCATGTGTGTATCATCTACACATACTTTTTTTGCAGTTGGCGACTCAACCTAGTAGTAGGAGCGCAGATCAATTTCGAAGCTCAACGAAAGCTCTCATCACTACCGCGGTGCTCCATGGTCACTCTGTCTCTGAGACCACCAGATCTCATCTTCAAGAAGGATGTACATATTCCTTCATTGAATCGAACGACAGATGTATATTCTTATCTTATCTTATCTTTGACGGCAATCTTCGCCTCATCAAAGCTGAGCCGTCTGGGCGAACTTTGGACCTTACAGTCTACCAACCAAAAAATGTGGGTTTTCGGGGATGTTATTTGCTCTTCGTTCGAAGTCCATCCCATTGACCAACCGTAGTGACCGGGGAATATAAGTTATTCGCTATCCAACTGTTCACTTGTCTAGTCCATTTAGATGGCAATTATTGCTAACGTGAACGAACCACCGCGCTTCCGAGTATCAACAAGTCCAAGCACTGGCGTCCGCTTCATACTGACATGTACTGCTCCATGCCCTTGTCCTTCCCCTTCAGCCTCTCCTCCAGCTTGCCAAACTCACTCCTCGCAACCTCCTCTTCTTGATCCAACACCTGCTGAACTCCCTTTACCTCCGGCACATAATGCATCAACATCCTCTCTATCCCGCTCTTCAAGGTCACCTCGCTGCTGTCACATCCACGGCAACTGCCTTTCAAACGTACTTGCACCATACCGGAGGATTCATCGAACCCACGGTATTCAATGTCCCCACCGTCTTCCATGATCGCTGGACGAACACGGGTCTCGAGGAGTTCTTTGATCATGCCGACGACTTCAGAGTCGGTGTCGAGGATACGGGTGTCTTGGGGGCCAGCAGAATCGCGTTCCTCGTTGCTGCGAAACAGCGCCTCCTTCCCACTTGAGAAGAATTCCATGAGGATCGAGTAAATTTCAGGTTTTAGGACAGCCCATGGGTTTTCGCTGTCTTTCGTAACCGTAACAAAATCTGGACCGTAGAAGACGGCTTGAACGCCTTCGATACCCATTAGACGGACGGCAAGTGGGGATTTGAGGGCGGAGCGAACGTCCAAGAACTCTGCGGTGCCGGTTTCGCCCATTACGGGGACACCGGGGATGAATTTGAGGGAATCGGAGTTGGGGGTTGCTTCGCTTTGGATGAACATGGAGCGAGCTGTGGTTGATATACGATTCATGGAATGAGAATAAAAATATAGATAATTAATTGTCAGTTAATCAATTATATATACGATAATCATGCACATACCGAATGCTGGTCTCTTCATAATATCCACCCCCCTCCGAGAGTGGGAGTGAGGAATGAAGGAACTCAGTGTAGCAGGTCGTAGACCCGCACTTCTACACCGAGTCGTGGAGAATGCCTTCTTCGCCCACGAACGGTCTATTCGCCTGCTGGCGTCGAACATAGTTTTGAGTGTCCTCGAGGTCGAGGTCGACGCCGATGCGAGCGACATTGTTTTCGAATATTAGTAGCAATAGTGGTACGTAGTGGGTCAATTAGTGGGTAGATGGTGGGAGTACTTAGTCTGGGAGTAGTAAGCAGAGAGAAACAGAGAAATGTGATTGGCTCGGGATCTTGGGTGGTGTGACGTAATCGAANGGTTTGGACCAATCACAGAAGGCTTTTTGCCTTCACGCCCTTCGAGCTGATCCTGATTGTTTCTAACTTCTTGAATCACTTCTACCCAATGGACTGACTGCGAGGCGGTCTTTCGAAAGACCAGTGAGCTACATGTACCTATGCATCTTTTTATACGATCCTTACTCACAATTCTACCAGGCTCTACACCTCGCATGCCGCATCCTCGTCTCGACAGTGCTGATGCTAAGAGCTAAGACGAAGGACTAGTCGACTGAGGATGACGCTTTCATTCGAGATTGAAGTTGAACCCCGTATTCGCGTGCCCTGGTCATGGGACCAGAATTGTTTAATATAAGGCAACAAGGCTTGTCGTCGGTCTGCCAGCTGCCAATCTGTAAAGGTTCTCTCGCTCCACCTACTTATGTGCGCCCAAGATTTGACACAATACCACCAGCGACCCAATCTTCCTGTCTTGAAAGGCCAGACAGTATATCCAAAGAAGCGAAACTGTATTGGAAACGGAAACTAGAAACAAACGAGTGTGGGGCGCTGGCTACGGAGTAGCCACGGACGCTAACAGGAAAGAACAAGAAGCATAGATGGTGTTAAAATGGTGGGGGGGGGGGCAAAATGGTATCCTTCAATCCGGGTATCCAAACTCCAATGCTAACTCCTACTATTCATCCTCCTGAGTTGTTGTTCGGTGGTGGTTCGTGGTGTCTGTGTCGTATCTTTCCTTCCAAACCACTGAACGATACATCTCTAGGTTCCCCCAGCAAGGTTCCGATGGTAGCGCTGGCGAGGGCTACCAGGACACTACACATCATCCCCTCGCGCTGGGTCGCCCTTCGACGTACCATTCCTTCTTCCCTCTCCCTCTCCTCCTGCTTCACCTACTTCAAANGGTCAAACCCTGACCCCAACATTTCCTCTTCCTCCTCGGCTGACTCGAAATACCTGGGCACGCGCACCCCCATCAACGGCGCATACCGTCCAACAAGTTCGTGGAGCTCGAGGTCCATGATATCGCGTTCAATAGGTGCAGGCGGTGGTGGTCGAGGCTTCCCATATATCACCTCCCAGTCGCATTCAATATCGGTGATGTCGGCATACAGGAGTGCATCAGAGTCGACCTCTGGTTTGGGGAATTCAATGGGAGTGTGGTGGTATGTCATAGTCAATGTCTCGCTGCTACCATCGATCGTTTCCGAGTCCGAGTCCTCGGTGATCGTTTGGGGGAAAGCAATTTCGTTCCAATCGATGTTGGCGAAATATGGGTGGGATTGGATGTAGGATATGTCGTCCTTCAGTGGGGACGTGCGTTCCCCGAAGATGCGCTTCAAGAGGTCTCGGAGAGTTGGAGGGACGTGCTCTCCAAGGCGGATCTTCGTGTTCCCTTCCCGGTCGAACGTCAACGCCTACGCAAATATCGATCAGCTAACACGCTCTATTGCGCGAAGGAATAGGAAACTTACTCGACCAGTCTGCATCTCGTACATTGCTCTGCCCAATCCCCGGATGTCTTCAACAAAATCCTTCTTGTTGACTTCTCTCTTGAAGTGAAAATATCCACCATCTGCGTGTGGGTTTGCGTGGAAGTCGACGAAATCCTCCTCGCACGTGAGTGTGGTCTTGAGGACCTGCGCTTTGCCCATCCCACCGAGGACGGGTAGACCGGTGATGTTCAGGAACACGTTCGATAACTTGACATCATTGTGTGCGATGCCTTTCTCATGAAGAGTCGCGAGCGCGTGCACCTGAGAGAAAGCATGTCAGCCACCGCCATCGCGCCGGCATAGGAGGTGGAGAAACTCACCATATGTGGAGCGTAAAGCTGCGTCCTTCCCGCATTCAGAGGTAATTCCTCCTTCACGTCCTCCAACGAGAACGGGAAATACTCCGTCGCCTGATACGCACACATCCCCTCCTCCCACCTCTCCACCATCTGCACGAAATGCTCATCCCCCTTTACCTCCTCATACACCTGCGCCTCGACCTTTGCTTTCTGGTAATCCTCGGTATTGCAGACACCGTTAATGGTCGTCCTCAGGCTGTAGTACTTTCCGGTGTCGAGGTCGCTGACGAGCCAACGGTCGTGAGTGGTGGAACGCTCGACCATTTGGATGAAGTCGAAGTTGGAGGCGGACATAGTGTGAGGGTCGACGAGGGTGGAGGTGGAAGATTTCGCGGAGGAGGTGTATGAGTATACGGTGTTGACGAGGGTCTTGTCGTCCGAGTCGCGGCGCGACATCATAGGGGGTGTTGGGAAAACCTTGAGGGACGCGATGAGCACAGCAAAGACGATCGTGTAGAAGGGGGAACATACCTTGGTGGAAGCCTTCTTGGCGAAGAATTTCTGAACTTTAGCGAACATCTTGCTGGGGAGCTGGTGGTTCTTGAGTACAGATGATGGTGGTATTCCGTGAAGAGGGAGGAACGGAAGTGTCGAGTTCTTATGACGGAGAACATGTCAGCCACTTTCCAAGATGTAACTCCTATCCCCAGACCCTCCTCCTATGGGACAGAGTTGACGTTGACGTTGCTGGCATTTCCGTTTCCGCCCTCCGACATCCGTCAACAGCATACCTACTCTCGCACCGAATCCGCCGACATGGCAGCTCAACATACAGCGATTCCAATTGCAGTCCGAAACAGTCGGTGCAAAAAAGGAAGCAACGTCGTCGATGCCGATGTCGGACAAGGTCAGACTGGTGATTGTAAGTCAATGACATGTTCGTAGATGCCACTTTATTCACATTATGGAATGCCATCTTGAAGTCCAACGTCGGTTGGACGTTGGATGATGGCGCCTGAAGGCCTGAGGCCTGAGCCTTTGAGACTTTGCGACTTGTAAGCGCACTCTGCAGGTCGCAATATGGCATTCGGGACGATGTAATGCGTAATGTGTAACCCGCCATCCTCAACTTGGTCTGACATTGAAGTTTCCGGCATTTGTTTCCGTTTCCCCACACCCATCATAACTTCCCCAGTTTTCCTTTCTTGAATCAATGGACGGGGCACAGTCCAGGAATTAGCTGTTGCGTTATAATGCAATGACCACTGGACAGAAAGTTTTCAAGGCTTAGCGCAGTTTCGCAGATTGAGGTCCAGCCTGAAAAGGGACTCGTACATTGCACACTGTGTCTCACGGCTAACAGCACCTCTAGGTCCCTTTCAGACCAAGTCATCCTTGCCGAGCCCCGCCCATCACCCTAGTCTTTGGCTCTATTTTCCACAGGCGTGGAAGGATGCATTATCTTGGCGGTCCGCCAGTGAACCTGGAACTCCCTGCGGTGTAAAGTTGGTCGGTTCCTCATAATGAGACCATGACTCAGTGTTGCAACTTTGTCAGCCAAGTCAGACTCAGAGAACATTTTTGTGTCAACCCGTGTGGCACTCTACACGCATGACGTCAGGTGCTTCTAGGAAGTAAATAAGGTTATCGAAAATGCGGCGCAGAACCAGTATTTCATTTATCAATATTGTATACGGCACTTCCAGGGCACATCTCAAAACATCAAAGGGAAAACATGAGGAACAAGAAACACATCTAAGTTATGGTAAGATCACTGTGGCGCTTTGAAGAACTCTGTTATCTTCTTAGAGCCGTGGCCCTTTGGAAGCTTTGCCTTTCTGGGGGTCTAATAGAGTATCAGTCAAGACTTCGGGCTCGAATATAGTGAACTCGCCTTCTTAGGCTTAGGTAGTCGTTTCGGCTTCGACTGAACGGGCTGTAGGGCGCGTGGTTAGGGAATTAAGAAGGCTTTAAAGCACATATGAATGCAAAACTCACGTTGTTTGATGATGCCGACTGGGCATCTGCCTTCTCATCCTTGCGTTGGCTAGCATCTTGGGATGACCCAACAACGAATTCGGCAGGCTCCTCCTCCGGCTTGATGTCGTCATCGTCATCGCCGATGGTGATGACAGCTGGAGGCTGCGAGGGAGGAACAGCTCGGAGCGAAAGCCTGTTGGAATCCCACCTCTGTGTCTGGGAAGCTATTGCGGTCACTTCCTCCTGATTTTTCAGCGCGAACGCTATCCCATCCTTGCGATTTTCGACAGGCAGAATAAAGGTGCGAGACTCCTTCTTCACATTCCCTTTAGAGACCCGATAACTTGAAGACAATAAACGATAAACAAACGGCGAGTAACGCAGATGAAATTAGACATACCATTGTAAAGGGAGGTTCAGTCTATGATATCGTCGTATGATGGAAGCGAGACTTGAGTAAGGTCTCCAACACTTTGACACTCCGAGCCAAGTGTCCACATCTCGCTGTGTGGACAGGACGACCGGCTGGATATCTTGCAGCCAGGTAAAGGCTTTGTTGGCTTCTGTAGTCACAACGGCAAAGGTCCAAAGATTAGGCGAATCTGACGGCGAAGACATTGAATCCGGAGGTATATGACTCAGATTAGGGAAAGTGCCGCACCTTCCACAGCGGTAACATTATAGAGTCCCGCTAACAGGATGAGTTCATCACTCTGATGCTTCCCGAAGTATGGGATCTTGGTGTTCTCTCTGTTAAGCCACACATAATACCTATCCGTGGATAAGAATCGTTTGAATGAAAGTTTCACAAGTACATTGCACTTACCCATGACACAGAATCACACATCGTTGTGTCTGCTTGATACGCGGCCACCCACGTCCTATCAACAACCTCTTGGCATTGACATTCATAACAGGCGACCTCGGGGCCTTCATCTTCTCTTTATTTTCTTCGGTGTTGTCTTCTAAAACGAGACCCCATTGCATGGTGCGCATGGAGTGGCCGGACTCGGAATGGCCTTCGGAAGCATTCTTGTGGGTTTGTGTGACGACTGGAGCAAAATTGGTGGGGGCGATGTTATACTTGGGCGTAAAGACATTCTGATTGATCCATTCTGGAGTCACTGGCAAATGGACGTGCGTGGGCCCTCGTCGAACTTGTTCGTGCTGTCACCACGCGTGCATGTCATTTAAAAGGGGAGAGGAAGAAATCTGAGGCTCACTGAGAGATGCAGCGCAAATCGCGTACACATGATAGGTCGTATTGGTGGCTGTCAGAGCTCTAGCGCGGTTGAGCTATATATACAAAGTACTTACTCCCGATCAACTCATAGACGCGGGTATGATTGAGAATGATTGAGAATGACTCAAACAAAACGAAACATTCGCAAACATTCCCTCTTGGGCATTGATGCGGTTCGTGAGAGGATTTGCACGGTTAGAATTTAGCGAGCCGAATTGATCATTGATCAAACTCTCCATCGTCAAGAATAGTAATGTTTATTTTCTGGGGATCTGCGGAACCGCCATGCTTGTCCCACTGTTTGGGAATCTGGCCCACTTGGGCCTGGTTTCCAGGAGGCTTGAAGCTTCAACGAATCAAGATGCCCAACGATTATCGAGTTTGGGGCAAGACCTTCAAGCTTCAGCTTCACAGAAGGAAAACTTGGTAAGGCATGCCGGATGTGGGAAGACGGAAACAGGTGTCAGAGATCGACGATCGACGGAAGGACAAAAGGGGTTCTAAGGGATAGGAGTTACATCCTGGAAGGTGGCTGACAGGTTTTCTATCTATATGAAGCCGACCATCCCGTTCGTACCCCTTCATCCGTTACCACCATCATCTCTGTACTCAAGAGCCATCAGCTCCCCAGCAGCATGTTCGCCAAAGTCCAGAAATTCTTCGCCAAGAAGGCCTCCACCAAGGTATGTTCCCCCTTCGACGCGATCGTGGTCACTGTGCTCATCGCGTCCCCCAAGGTTCTCCCAGCACCCCCTATGATGTCTCGTCGCGACTCAGACGACAAGACCCTCGTCGACGCTGAATCCGCATACGCCTCCTCCCCAAAGTCCTCTACTTCCACCCTCGTCGACCCCACCATCTCCATCTCCGACCTGGACATCGTCCAAATAGCTGAGACCTCGAAGACGCATGACAGGTGGGACGTCATCCACCTCGACACCGGCAAACAGTACCAATTGAGGAGCTCTATCAATGACGGGATCGACGGCGAGGATAACGCGCGAGCCAAGGCCGAGGCTGAAGTCTATGAGACAGTGCGGGGTGATGAGCACTTCGTGCAGATGACCGAGAAGTGGGATGAGGGGAGGTGCGCATACCAGTTGACAGAGCGCTTTCCGACGTCGTTGGAAGACGTGAAGGAGGAGTTGCCTTCCAATGCGGAGAGAACGCAGCTTTACGCTGCACACATGGTGAGTCTCCCCCTTTCCCCTATACTTCCGCGACCGCGATAGCTGACACGGTTTGGAAGGTGCACGCTCTCACGACTCTTCACCAGAACGGAATCGCGCATAACAACGTGAAGCTCTCGAATGTGTTTTTGAATGCAAGTGGCCGACCTGTCCTCGGGGGAATGGGCAAAGCACAGGTACTCAAGACCACGCTCACATGTGAAGAAGACTTTGTCGACTTCCACGCAAGTCCACACGCCGACGGTGGATACTTCCACTTCAAGAGGGAAGTGAACAAGAATGATTTTGCCGAGGATATCAGGGGATTGGGTGCCGCCATCTACGAGATGCACACTGGCGAAGTAAGTTGCTTCCTTCCTTTGGGCCAAGTTCGCAAGCTGACTGGTGTTGTGTAGATGTTGAAATTCGACGCGGAAGGGAGTACGAGCACCGTTGGCCACAAGAACATCCCTTCCGCTTTTACACGACCTCTTGGATGGGATTTTCGGCGAGAAGACTTCGCCACTAAAGACCAACATGTCCTCCATCCAGTCTCATCCATACTTTTCCAGCATCGACTGGAACGAAATCGCTTTCCACACCAACGAGGACTGGGAAGCGTACACACCCGTCAGTACGCCCATCGAAATCACCAAGACCAACGTCTTTGCATCGGTTTACAACGACATCCCAGATATCGATTGCGATTGGGAAGTCTCGTACTCCAAGCCTCGACCATCACCGCTACCACTTGTCGAGGTCGACATCATGAATCTCGAAATATACGGAATCGCCACGAATCACAACACGCCGTCGAAGGGAGTACATCTCCCAAAATACTTTGGATCGGCCGAGGAGGAGGGGATGAAGCTGGGGTCGTCGTTTGATTTCTCGAGGAGGAGGGCACCGGGAGTAGAGGTGTGGGAGTGGGACTGAGCGGCACATATCGAAGGATGACCTTGAGAGAGGGGATGGTGGTAGTGGTGCTGGTCAGCACTACCATCGGAGCCTTGGATCTGGTCAACCGGAGAGGTACCAAGAAGCGGACTGGAGGGAGTGTGCACGCGCAGGTGTGAGTTGCGTACGGCAAGGAGCAACGACTTGGAGTACCGATACCCGGATTGAAGATACCATAATGCACCATCTACGCTTTCCATTTTGTCTCGTGACATGGCTATCTTGTAGCCTGTCTCCCACATTCCTTTGTAGCCCCAAATATCATTTCTTTCTATCTGAGATCGTTGGTGATCGATCAGTAGCCCTGCATACGCGACAGTGATTGCGCATGTCGGCTTGGTAAAAGTGCCTGGCGTGATTTATTCATAAATGAAGTACATACTAAGCTGGAATATAGATATAACTTGGATCACTCCAGTAAGATAAGGGTGATTAGGATGTATTTTACTCTAGAAGTCAATGCGGGATACCGTAAGTGATTATCATCATCGCTTTCACCGTGTCTAACATGATCCCCAAGGCCAGAAGACCGAAGGAGGAAGATCCAAACGCATCGGAATCGTACTCGAGGCTCTCTTCAGCTATCCTCCAAGCTGCAAAGGCACGTGTGAATGCCTGGCAGTGTATTTCTTGGTCGTGGAAAAAGTCGACGCAGTCATCTAAATCTTCACCATCGTCTCCGAGGTCATCGATGACGCTGCCTTCATCGTCCGTTCCAGCATCACGAGACGGTTTCTCTGGCATCGGACCACGAATCTCGCGTCTCGTCGCAGTCACAAGCTCATGCGTCTATATAATATGAGAAATGAGAGTGGCAGAGAATCATCGAAAGGCTACCGACCTGCATATTCATAGTTCTGACGGCTTCGCGACGTTTATGGCTATCGATCCATTTAGACTGAATAGTCCCGCTGACAAGTTCTGCCTCGGAAAGATGGTCAGAAGCGCGTCTTGACGCCGAATGGACTTTAGCAAGATGTGCAAGCTGTGTCGAATAGTCCTCGAGGATATCTCCCATCTCTTCTGTAAGCTCATCCGTTGGGTGCTCCAATGACGGTAGTGCAATGGAGTCTAGATCCAGACGCTTGAGAGCATCCATAATTGTTTTGCCATCTGTGATGTGCTTTCGTCCAGGGACAGGATGAAATTCTTGGTCGGGGATGTTTCGGTATAGTTCACCAAGTAGCTTAGCGCTAGGGTAGAATCGAGGATTGTGCGTCGGATTCACGCCTTCCCCAGACAAAAAGTCGGGTCTAATACTATTGCGAGGAAAGGGTAATTCGCCTGCGTCAACGGGTGTACCAGTCTTCGGGAAATCAACAGCGTGAGATGCCTTCTCTGCGAGGTAGAGGCAGTCTTCACAGGCCGGGCCTTCGTCTTCATCAAGGTCTGAGATCCGGAGATGAAGGTTTGATATTATTCCCACAAGATCTGACTTAATCTAAGGAGGGAGTGAGACGTCGAAAATTGACCTGTTGAGGCGGTACTTACAAAATCAATCACGAAATCAGCAACGTCCGTCAACGTGCATGTGTGAGGAGTGGTTCTCCTGGGGAGTGGTTGGTAATCCCCAGGCGCATGGGTTTCACCACCAGGAGGATGCAGATTAGGCTAAGGCGGGGCTGAGGTCTTGCTCAATAATTGAGAAGATTGAAACATACGTCTACGATGAGATTGTATATATCTCCGTCTAAGTCTCCTCCCCCGAGCATAGAAGGGAGACTACGTGAGCCACTATCGATACATGGTGAGCAGCTTTCATGAACGCATTGAAAGCCACATACCGGCAGGAAAAGACGACGACATTGGTGAGGTGCTCGAGCTGGGGACGGCGAACGGCTCGGACCATCCGCACATCGCCCGGATGTATTTGCGGGCTCCTTGTAATCAGCACATCGCCAACAATTTCTGTGCGACCTTTAGTACGATCAGTCACGGTCGCAAATATTTCTCCTTCCTCAAGACAATCCCATTCGTCAGCAACTCCAATCAGAGTGTGCGATCCAGGAACGTGGATGTGAGCGCGATGTTTGATCTCGCCGAGGATATGTGTCAACGCGTAGTGAAGTGAAGTGATGATCAACTGGTGATCTAAACCGGAGCGATGCTGGATACTGATATCAAGTCCAAGGGTCGAATGGATGCTCTTCAACAAGGAGGGGACGCGAAAAGACGTCCCAAGACCATGATGCCTTAGAATGACAGAAGCTCTACCTAAACCTTGGATAATTGTTTGAACCTCGTCAACAGCTCTCCGTTGGAGCACCTTGATATATTCGGTGCTGACTCCGTGGTGTTCCAAAAGAACGATCAACGCGCGGTTGAGATAAACGGCGATCGGACGGGCTGATGTGTTTGAAATATCCAAGGATAGACTATTTCCTTCGAATTTGACTTGAGATTTTCGCAGACAGATGACTCGCCCTTTGAGGGTTGGGTCTACGACAACGACACCCTTTGCACCGCCGATCCGGAATTGGTAGGCAGAAGGTGGCTTTTTCGACCTCTTGGGAATTTGCCTTTGTTGCTGAAGGGCGACATTCACCTCACGGGCGAGGGCTGGGGAAATCTTGCCAACACCATCAGTAAAGAGAGAGCCATCTTCTGCACGTCGATCCAAGATGTGTTGGATTGACTCGCGCTGTAGAGTCACCGATGGGTGCGAACCAGAAAATGCCTGGCTCCATCGGGCAGCCAGCAACGCCGGTTGGTTTTGAATTTTTTCGAAATTACCCTAAAATGAGAGTTATAAACAAGTTTGAAAATGTGAAAAAGGAAGACGGATACCAATGACTTTCGAATTTCCTGTCCATCCCATAGTTTACCGTCTTGAATGAACGGGTGGACGAATAGAAACGCATACTCCTTTAGACCGCTCATAGAGTATCCAAGAAATTCGAAGTGCCGCCCCGCAACCTTAACTCCATCTACCAGAACGGGTCTATAATGTTCTTGTAG